>CANYBF010942254.1:0-20174 GCA_948192965.1 Dalechampia spathulata | reverse complement strand
TAAAACCATACATATACGTCATACGTTCCTCATGCACTCCTACATTCATTCAAATACATAGCATACCTCATTCAATATACCAATCATCTACATGCACGTACACATTCACATATACACAGTCACATATATCCCTAGACACGTATATACGCATAACTCCTAAGGTCTCTAATGTGGGTGTAACAGATAAGATAATTGAAGTATTTCTTAGGACTTCAAGTCAAGCAATGTGAAGATGGGATCTTCATCAATCAAATCAAGTACATACAAGAAATGCTAAAGAAGTTTGGACTAGAAGATACAAAGGCTAGTAAAATGCCAATGAGCATGACTACAAAACTTTCATTAGATGAAAGTGGCAAGCATGTTGATCAAAAGAAGTATAGAGGTATGATAGGTAGCTTGCTTTACCTAACTGCTTCTAGACCGAATACTATGTTTGTTGTGTGTATGTGTGCTGAAGTTCAGTCATCTCCTAGGGAATCACATTTATATGCTGTGAAATGTATCTTTAAATACTTGATTAGTACAATGCATTATGGCTTGTGGTATGCTAAGAATGACTCTTTTGACTTGACTGCTTATTTTGATGCTGACTTTGCTGGAAATGTGTTATATAGGAAGAGTACCTCTGGTACTTGTCATTTCTTAAGGAATTGTTTAGTTTCTTAGTTTAGCAAGAAACAGAATTGTGTGTCTCTATCTACTACTGAATCTGAATATATATCCGCAGGTTGTTGTTGCGCTCAAGTACTTTTGATTCAACAACAATTAAAGGATTACAATATTTGTGTTTATTGCACCTCCATTAAATATGATAATACTAGTGCTATAAATCTGTCTAAGAATCCAATTCAGCATTCTAGAACTAAGCACATAGATATTAGCCATCATTTTCTTCGTGATAATGTGCAAAAAGGGAAGGTTGTATTAGAATTCGTTGATATAACTCACCAATTGGCAGATATTTTTACAAAACCCCTAAGTGAAGATCGTTTAAACTTCATCAAACATGAATTAGAAATGATTGATGGATTATTTTTAAAATAGGTGTGATTGATGGACTTGAAAAATTTCAAGAAAAATCAGAAAACTCTTCAAAATTTTCTGTTTTTCAGCCCTCATATGGCCATACTATTTCTGTACACCTGTACACCTCTCTGGCTCTAAAACTCAGAATTTTTGGCTGGGAGCTCTCGTACAGTCGTACGCCTTACGCATACGCCCCTTACGCGATAGTGAATTTTCAGGCATTTTTTAGCCATACAACCATACGCTTAGGTGGTACGCTCGTATGCGATCTGAAAACCATTTTAAAAGTGATTTTTCAGTTGCTGTCGATTACCGGATTTTGATTTTCTCTAATTTTTCTCTCAAATCTCCACTAAATTCACTCAAATCAGTCCCAAAACACTCCAAATCCATTTGCTCACTCCTCCTTTCATCTATTTTGGTTTGATTTCTTCACAATCCTCTGTTTTAATTTTGAGTTTTTTACTATTTTATTTCATTTTCTTTATGATTTTATGCTCAATCTAGGTTGTTTTAGCCCTAGGTTCTTTAGAGATAGTTGCTTAGGATTATGTTGTGGTTCTCTGTGTTAAATTATATTGATTTTTGTGCAGGCACCATTTTTTACGTTTTTCAAAAATTAGCTGAAATTCTGCCGAATTTTTGAAAAAATTATGTTTATCATTAATCTGTCTGTTTTTCACTATTTTTACTCATGTTTGCTCTTGAGTCTCGTGATGGCTCTTTGTCTTAGGGACGTCGAGTCAAACGCATAATTCGTCCAAGCTCTGGCCCTCGTAGTGGCGCTACCCTTGCTTCTGATGTTAGGACTTACATTTTGAGTAAGAAAGTCTTATTTCACTCTCGTTTTAGGTATCGTTCCACTCTCCTACAGACAGAACTAGAGGATGACGTTCTACGCTATTTGACTAACGTTAAGTGGTCAAATTTCACCTTCTTACTTAATTACTACATTCAGTCTATAACTCTAGAGTTCCTACAAATATTCTTTGTCTACTTTTTTTTCTTGTACCTTCAGAATCTTTCGTAGGCCCTATTCTCTTTCCCCTACAGAGTTGGTTGAGATTTTTGGTTTTCATACTGATGGCATTGCCAATGCCAAATCTACGATTTTTAACCACAATGACTTCTGGAGAGAGATCACCCTCGATACTCCTTTCCGTCCTTCTAGGCTTAAAGCCTCATGGCTTAAGTCCCCCTCACTCTATTACTGTCATAGACTCATCTCCTATTTGATATTCGGGAGATCTGAGTCTAATGATATAGTGACTGGACCTGACCTGATCTTCCTTTACTCTATGGTCACGAGTACTCCTATACAGTCTGGATGTTGGCTTCAGACCTCTTTTCATGAGGTTAGCGTCCCAAAACAGTCTAGTAAGACTATTCTCTTTAGTCCTTTGATTCATCATCTTTGCTAGCGCCTTTCTGCCTTTCCTGCTTCTCCACCTACTCCAAGACCGAAAGTTCCTAATCTAGACTTATCATTCATTGAGCATTCCATGCTCCTTGAATGTGATTCTGATGGTGAGTTCCACACTCACTTTGAGTATATTGCACGACGTCTTGAGCATCTTCAATCATTAGGTCTTCCTAATGATACACTCATATTATTTGGACGTAGTGCAATTGTTGACTATCAGCACATGTAGGTGCCACTTCCTGATGACACACCTGCAAAGTGGCTTGACCCTACAGATCCTTCCACTGATGTCACACGTCAAGCAACTCTGAGCCATAAATGACAGCATTACTATTAGGGTGGATCTTCATCCTCTGCTACTGTTCCTGATCCACTTGCTCCAGCTGTCACTTCTACTCTTGCTGCAACTGCTGTTGCTTCCACTGATTTGATTTCCTAACAACTTGCTGTTATTATTTCACGGCTGGATCGCTTAGATGTTCCCTAGAGACGATTTGACCAGGTTGACCAGCAGCTTGCTCATATCTATCAGCATATTCAGACCTTCAATCAGCAATTTGATCAGCATACAGCAGATTTTCATGAGTTTCAGACATCTACATCTGAGACTCTCCATTCCATCAATGTTATGATGGACTTTCATTATTCCTCCATCGAGTCCACCTCCTACTCAGGACTCACAGTGATCATTTTGATGTTGTCAAAGGGGGAGATGTTTTATATTTTAGGATAGTGAAGATTTTAGTTTTGATTTTCATTATTGTTATTTCTTTCTTTGTTGATCTAATCATTGTATTGGACATCTTTTTGAGTTTATATAGCATATGATATTTATTCAGTTCATTATCCTATCTTGTTTATTCTCATTGTTGTTTACTGTCATGTATTCTGATTATAATTGAGTTGGATAATGCTCTCTAATCATATGAGTTTATTTTGCTCTGATTATATGATTCTATTCATGTTCTGTAATGCTCTGATCATATGATTTTGTTTATATCTTTACAATTATATATATTGCTCTGATCATATGGTATATAATTTGCTCTGATTTTTATGTCTTTCTCCTTCTCTTTATGATTAATTAATTTGTGTGATTAATGGCATAAATTCTAAAACAAAAGGGGAGATTTCTAAAATTTTTCAAATCAAAATTTCATTTAACCATGTTTTACAAATTGAACTTAAATTGATTGCAAATATCAAAAAGGGGGAGATTGTTAGATCCAGAATTTTGATGTGTATGTCACATGTGAGTCAATTTAAGTTATTTGTCATTTTTAAGTTTATTTTTGTGAGTGGTATGGGCATACCTGTCTTGGTACTGACATACCAAATTGCATTAATGTGTGGTACGAGCATATGGCTGAACATAACAAGTAAACCTTGTTTCCTTGAGTTTGGTACGAGCGTACCATTGGTTGGTACGGACGTACCATTGCTCGCAGGAAATGTATTTGTCAGGAAACACATTTTGGTACAGACGTACTAATGAATGGTACGATCATACCCAGTTTCCCTCTTATTTTCAAAAGTAACTTTTTAACTTATCATTCAAAATCAAATCTCAACCATAAATTATTTCATTATGATACTTTGCAAATAAATTAAAATTTTCATTAATTTGATAATATCTTAACTTCATAATAATAATAATAATAATAGTTTTTAAAGTTTTAAAATTATTAAAGAAGATTTCTCGATTTATAAATCTTTAAAATATAAGATGCGTAAATATTATCTAAGTACTCAGAAATGAGATTTATAAATTACTCGAATAAAAAATAATTCTTGTATAATTTGTCAAACCATACTATTTTAGAAACCACTATATCATAATTATAGGAAACATATACATTAATAATCCATATAATAATAGCACATTCACATGCATATGATAATATTATTAAAGGATATAATCCTGAATTAAGCATATAATTAGACAACTAATTACATTTCTCATCTCAAGCAGCAGTAATTGCAATCTTCATTCCAGACTGACAGTGCCCGGCAATACCGCATACGAAGAAGTTTTGTCCTCTGGCCAGCTGTATCTGATCCTTGCCTGATTTATACACTTTTGCACCCCTCGGTGCACTGCAGCTCCTATAGCCACCTCTGTTCACGGCCACCACGGTGTGTACCGTCGGATCGTAGTTGAATACTGCAAATATTATGGGTACCATTCATGCCACTGAGCCTAAGGAAAGGAACCCATGCATGGAACACAAGAAATTACTTACCAAGTGTATCACCAGCTTTAAATCGCTTGCCTTTAGGCCAGCTGTCGACATTGAAAGTCCATCCACCAGACCCACCAACTGCGTAAGTTGCACCATGAACTAGTCCAGTAAGAGCCACAAGTGCTACCATCATGGTCACTATGGCTAGCCCTGCGCTGCCCCTTCCCTCAGCCATTGGCTATAACTTGATAACAATGGAAGAGCTACACTTTAAGCCTGAGAGAAAGACGTAATGGTGAGGATACAAGCAAGAAAGGTGGCCCTTTTATTGGAGGATGGAGCAATCTGTGTGATGCAAAGGTAGACAAAATAGCGATCATTGTAAGCTCTAAATTGATTTAAAATTGAACCCAATCATACATCCACTATAGATTATGATCAATGGAGAGTATCTGGAAGGTTTCATGGTTGTTATATGTAATTTTCCTCTTTTAACAGTCAGCTTCGTGTCTCTGAAATTCTTTTTATAAATCATGACAGGAAGCACTTGGCCAGTGAAAAAATAATTAATTATTTGATTTTTTAATTACCTATTAGAACCTTAATAAAAGAATAAAATGCAAGTCCAAAAAGCAATGAAAGGAGACTGAGCGATTAAGTAAGTGCTGTGTCAAATTTTGCCATGAGGGCAGCTTGTGCCGTAGCCCATTGTTGGGGCTTCTAAAAACCTGAAAAGGGTTCTTTATCCTCCTTTGTAAATATATCACATGTTTACAAATTTACGACATTTCTTTAACATAACAAGGAATCACACTTGTCTAACACCAAAATTGTGAAATCCTTGAACTGGAATCTCTCCTAGTGCCGTTAGCAGAAATATTATCAACAAACAATAACAAATTTGAGTCGACTCAACTTTAATTCCAAGTAAATTGAGATCAGCTATATAGATTCAAGCTCTTCACTCCATGTGAATCCGGAAGCAATACCGATGAATGACATTTACACATATTCAGTTCTTTACACCTACAAAACATAATGCTACTTCAGCTTGAGCCTGCAGCTCTTCCAAGACCTTCACAATCTTATCCCGGCCTATTGGGGTCTCTTGATTTTCTGCGAGTATTTTCCTCAATCTTCATCCGAGTCCAAACCAAATAAACAAAACAGAAATATGAAATGAGAATCTATATAATACATGTTAAGATTAGACAACAGAAACGGTACAAGAAGTGGGTAGATTGCAAGTTTTTCAATCTTGTGAAAAATCCCAGTATTGAACTTCAAACCATCAGAGTCCAAACTAGGCTTTCACTTTTGCCTAGCATACTACAAGAAAGAAAACTGCGAGCCCTTTAAAGAACTAAGCACAAGCATAAGCATGTTACAGCTAATAAGACAATTTTAGCGACGTAATAAATACAAACCTTCTAACAATTGCTGTATCTCCATGACCGGTGCAAATTGTAAGCATGGTATTAGTTGGCAATGCAGAATATAGGGAACGGACCCTAGTATTGATCCTAGTGAGAATTTCCTTGACTTCAGATGACAAATTGCATCTGATGCCTTTTCGGTTTGTAGACTTGTTTTGACATGTCAATAATGATATCATCTCTGCAAGCTTAGCATTTAGCTCCCCTTCATCATTCGCTTGCTTCTTGAAATAGGAATTTAACTCTGAAAGTTGGGTCCAGACGAAGTGTACTTTATCATTTTTCACCTACGGCCATTATTTTAAGTCAGTATACCAACAGGAAAACAAAGGAGATGTAGTTCGCAGGTTTAAAACGATTATATACCTCTTTGACAGCCTTTGAGAGTGCTTCATCATCAGAAGACACGGGAAATGCATGAGATGACTCGGATGCATACCGCTTCACAACAGAAACATCATCAATAACAGATGAAGTTTTACCAGAGTCACTCAAAACTGCGAGAAGTTTTCTACGCGTGAATGATGGAGGAGAACCAAAATCAGGTCCTAAAAGCAAGAGAGATCCATAAATATCAAAAATATCTAATATTAAGAATAATAAGCAACACAGAGCGCATAATATTTCTGGAATATTTACTTGCCATTTTTAATCTTTAATAAGGCTAGTTCCATAGCTGCTCTTGCATCCTCAATACTATCATGTCCATCCCCTGATTGTTGTATATCTCTGGAAAGAAATTTCTTGGCAAGAATTCGAAGAGCAGTTTTATAAGATCCACCACGGGGATGCTTGTATAGCACTGCAGTATCAATTACCAATTCGTGGGAGACCTTTAGAGCTAATAAATCATTCTCCAAGGAGTGGCCAATCAAGATAGTTTCTTTGTGTACCAGCTTTAAGAAATCTTCCTAAATGGACGAAAGAATTGGAAATAATAATACAGGGAATCTTAATAAAGAAATTCATTGCTGATGATTAGCTACTTGTTGAAGCACAAATTTTAACTGGAAAAAGGACTTCGATCATACCTGAACATCTTTAAGGCTTGTAGTTACTCCATTTAGCATCTCACATGTAATTCCACTAAACCTACACATATTTGATTGGCAATTGATTGATTATATATCAAAATGTCTTGAGCACTTTCAAGTGTATAAGAGAAAACAAAGTGCTTTCAGAGATTAACAAGCATAATATTACCTGGTATTGTAGTCGACGATAGGGTTTGATGGTTTAACCAATTTATCCAATAGAACCTGCATGTCAACCAAAGTTACACATTTTGTCGAAGTAAGCATAATCCATTTTTAGAGTCCAATTTTATATCTATAATTAGACATTATAATAGTGCAAATGCTGAAGCTTTATTGAAATGGTCACCAAACTATGTCATTCCAGTGTTCCCAATGCCCCAAAACCAATCTCAAAATACTTAAAATTCCTTTCTTGACAGAACATACCTCCCCTTTAACATCCACCATGGTCACTCTTGTTAATTCAAAGCCCTCCTTTGAGATACACTATTGAATAAAAACCAAACAAAAATACAAAAGCTCAAGCGGATAAGATATCCATTTTATCAGCTTAATGACCAACAAGAAGAAAATCTCAAGTAAAGCACATGAAATACGTAAATGCATTAATTGATTTATGTTTATTCTTGGCATATTCTGGAATTTAGAGGATAAGAATTATGCAATCATTGCGTCTCCTCAAAGATATGTGCAATATGCATCAAAGGAACAACTCTAATAAAAAAAATTGATCTTGTTTGTATGAATTTTGGAGCACTACAATAAGTTATGAGTTTTGACCAATACATACATCAACAATTTGAGCCTATCAATATACATCCATTTTTCGGCTATCATAATTTTAAATAAATCAAAGAATTATCCATTCCTGAGGAGATACCCCAATGGTTCAATCCTGATTCCAACTTGTTCAATTTCAAGAAGGCTACACCTTGTTGTATACCCAACTGATGGACCAAAAATGGAACCATGTTTAAACAATAATTTATCATACTTTCTTTATGGATAAATTCTTCCTAACTACGACATACATACAAGTTCACACTAAATGCAAATTACCAAACGACTACTCCTAACTTCAAAAAACTGTCAAAAGTGACATGATACCATTTCACAATCAAGTGCCAGCATATCACAAGCAGAAGAACCTGAAGGTGAAGGAAGGGTAGAAACAAAACCTGCATAAAATGACAACAATTTAACCATCAGGAATAAAAATAAAATTAAACAAAAAAGCCAAAGAAAGAAAATATTGAACATCAGTGATATCTTTACCCGGTTGATTAATTAGATATCCATTTTCTTCAAGTTGTTTATCGGTAAGTGTGTAATATGTTGGTGGGAAAGGTAGGTCCTTCATAAGTGCAATTGATGATAAATCACCTGCAAAAATAATGACAACTTTTTGTTACTTTGATATATGACTTGCAGTAAATCCTTACAAAGAAGCTAACATAGTAAAATTAATCTTTTATTTCCTTACTAGAGCGTTCATATTTTTGACAAATGTACCAACAGAATATCATAACAAAAGAACTTGGAGAAAAGTATTTCCATTCATAATTTTTACTCCATATTCGATCTCAAACCCATTAGAGAGATACACAGTTTTAAGAGAAAAGTACCACGCTGTAAATATTTGAATGTGAAAAGAAAACCCATTTCAACAATGAAAATGGGACAATGGGACTCGTAAACATTATTTTCTCTCCAAATTACATAGCTCAAAATGTGAAATATGGCCCTGGCGATACTACTGATCTGTTTCCTGGTAATTGATGGGAAGAAGACTGCTCATTAACTATTTCTAGTGTTTGCTACTCTTGCATCTCAGCATCAACTTGATTGCAATAGCACACTACAAATTAAGAACAAAAAAGATAAAAGAGCCCCTTATATCAAAACAGATTGATGCTAGTCACACCAGGGTGAGTAGAAGTTAGCAAAATAAGGATGCTGTGAACAAGCATGCCACCGACTTGTACACCTTGTTTTCATCTCCCATGTAAATTACTGAAACACCCATAGAAGCAGATAAGTGCATCGTTTGGGTGTTTCTACTTGCTTTCTACTCACATTAGTTGGACTAGCCCTCTCCTAGCTTAAAAGAACACTGCAACCTGTAGCACACCTGATACCATAATAAGTGAATCTCAAAAAAATTTGAAACAAAGAAAAACCTTGTTCACATGTCTGAAAAGATTTCCTTGTAGACAAATCATCTTGATTCCTCTTTCTCTTCATCTTGCATGATAGAAGCGCATCAACTGTTTGCATTTCATCTGATACACAACTAGGGAAAGAACAAAACCAAAAGCCATAAACTTTCATGGTAAGTGATGACACTACAAAACTACAAAATATGGAAGGGAAAGTAGAAGCAAAGCCGACCTAAGAGCTAAAAGTGCCCTTGGATTGCCACAGTACTCTTTGAAACTAGAAAGTAACTTGGAGTGTGATAAATATAATGATGCATCTAAGCCAGGTATGAAAAGCATAGCCACTTTTGGAATCAGAGGCTTGTTCTGCAAAAAGCAAAAAGAACAAAGAAGGCGAAATAAGGATGCCGTGAAAAAGCAGGCAAGAAAGGAACTTCAAGAAAACTTGAGCTCGATGACATATTTTATGCAAGAATTCACAGCTGAAAGCTAAAAAATATTCTCATTCATCAAAACACACTAGAATGACACAAATGATAAAGGAGGAAATTGTAAGAGCTCAAACTCTTTCGCATAACTGACATGCATTACACTTGAATTCAATAAAACACAGAATTCAGCTGATGTGCATTCAGAAACCATAATAAGAACCAATGATGAGTAAAAATGCTCAAAATCAAAAGTTAAGTAAAAAAAAGCATCAGTTTTTACCTTGATAAATACCCATGACGGCATGAAGCCTTCAGCAAGCACCCAAGTTACAAGCCCTTGAACATCCTGTTTCAGAACACAAGTACCATCCATAAATTCCCTTCGTTTCCTTTTCCAAGGCTGAAGAAATAGACTAAACAAAAGAACTTACTTCCAAATTCAAAGTTTTATTAGCTTCTGGCGTATTAAAAACAACTTCAGCTTTTGCCTGCAAAAGTTCACATTTATTCTAAAACAAAAATCCTCATAAATTCAAAAAAAAATCCTAAAAATACAAAAGACGGCATTTTTGGGAATGAAGAGCAAATCATAAAACAAGGGTTCAATATTCAAAAACACCCATTTTCTCCAGTAAATTAATCAATCAAGTTACCTTATTCCCATTTAATTAAGCAAACAAAGACCATAAAAAAGACCTCCACTCATGAAAAATGAATGAAAGAAAAAACAGAAGGAAAATAGTACTACTTGGGGTCCATAGATATCAAAGTAATTGTTAGTAATGCAATTATCAGATGAATTTTCTTCCTTCGAAGAAAACACGACTTCTTGATCACCATGCTCCTGAGATGAAGATGGCATGCTTGTGTTTCAGTTTCTGCTTTTCTTTTCCTGCTTCTTCTTCTTCTGTTCCCTCTACGCAGAATTAAAAAGAGAACCTTTTCCGTACAGAAACATGAAATCTAATGGTCTTTTGCTAATATTTGATGGGCTTTTATATGGGCCGGTCTGATCCTTTCTCTTCTGGACTTCAGAAGCCCAACAAGTTTTTAACTTTAACAATCAGCGAATTAACATATTCTTTTTTTATTATTATTATAATTAAATGACATTTGTTGTAAAAAATCTGAAAACAATGAAGTTTGGTTTAGTTTCTGAAGTAATAAAAAGGTATTGTTTGGTTGAATACATTATATAATTAAAATAAATAACGTAATTAATTTAGTAATATATAATGCAATCAATTTCTTATTGTATTTCGTTGTACTACATTATTTGATAAATAATGTAATACTTTGTAATTATAAATACATTATTATATTTAATCAGTATCATGTAATGCATTTATTGTAATTTATGTATACAACACCATTTAAATTTTAAAAAAATAAATAATTATTACATGAAATAATATATACAAAAGCTAAGTTACACAATTTTATCATAAAATTTGATAATATAATCAAATATATTATTCAAACAAGAAGCTAAACAATACAAATATTAAACTTATCAATCCAAATTAATCAACCAAATATATAAAATAAAATAATAGGACCTCGTTTGATTATATATGCAGTGCAATTAATTAAGTAATGTAATACAATAGATTTTTCATTATATTTCATTGTATTATCATTGTCGATACAATGGATGATCTTGAATACATATTATGAGGACTTGAATAAGATGTAATCAAAAATACATTATATTTTAAATATATTCAATAATACATGATATAATGTATTAATGATTATTTAAATATTCATCATTATATTAATATTATGTAACAAAATAAAATAATCAAATATATATATAATGTAATTATCATTATATTATATAAAGAAATACATCTAATCAAACGTGGTCCTGATGAAAAATGGATGGACTTAGAATGTAGGAATAGACTTGAATTGACTTATAATATATTGATAATTATTCAGGCATTCAACATTATATTAGTATTATACGTACGATAATATTATTATGTAGATTAATATGTCAGAGGCTAACAGTTTGGTTTGTCAGGAGAGCACCGACTGTAAATGTGAAGTTGGAAAAACGTTTTCATGGAGGGACCTGATTCAGAAATGACTATGCCCAACCACACTGATAAACTTTTAACTGGAGCACAAACTCAAAGACAGGCCTGAACCCGGTTTTTTCTTGATCCGGGAAATCCAATGGCCAGTAATCAAGATACCAGGGGCTTCGGGATTCAGTTCCTGAGGATATTTGCAAGTCGGGGAAACAATTGGAGGAGGAAAATGAAGCAACTCAGAAGAAGATTAACATTTCATTGATAAAGAAAAAAACACTATGCTATATGTTTTACTCTTTTTTTTTCCTCTGAAATTAGTACAAGGTGGGAGTTTACTCTTTCCATCAGGAAATGCCATCTTCACAAGGCTGTAGGAAATTTCTGCCCACGCTGATGCTGCACAAGCAGCAGCTACAATCAAGCACTGACAAGATAACATCAGTATCAATGATGAAGACTTCAAGGGGATGGTTTCCATTCAAAGGGAAGATTACTGAATCCATTAACAGCTCCTAACCCGCTAAGCAGTTGGTTTCCCATATCTTGCTGTTGATGATTCATGCTTTGCTCTCGAGCCATCATCATCGATGCCATACCCACCCGTCCATTCATCACCGAATTATTACCCATCGCAGCTCTAATTCCATTGACCATGGCAGATTGACCTAGCCCACTACCCATGGTGCCGAAGCCACCACTTCCCATTCCAGAATTCACGACCGACCCATTACCCACCAGGCCATTTCCACCATTGAGCACCCCACTACTGTTACTTGCTGGCAAAATACCATTCACATTCTTCATATCATTGGCTAAAGAACCAACTCCAACCATACCACTTGACGGATTAAGTTGGTTGGACATCATCATTTCATGTATGATTTTCTGGACAGAGCTGTCAGGGTCGATATGGTCAGCATCAGCAGAAAGGGCCGGCTGTTGCAGTGGTATATTCGCTGGTGAATTTGTAGAGCTAATGTGATTGGCAGCTGTTAAGGCACTATGAGATGTTTGTGTAGGATTATTAGACGAGGAAGGTGTTGGTGACTGGAAAGGTGAAGGATTAGGCTGTGAATGTGGAATCGTGCTAGAAGAACCGGGAGATGGAACCTGAACAGAATTTCCTCCTCCATAGGGGCTGCTTGCATTGTTCATAGAATTTTGTTGTCTTGAATTCATAGAATTCTGATGGATAAGCCCAACAATAGCACTGGCAGAGGTAGACGCAGATGCTGTACCAAGCGAATTATTTACACTAGACACACCGTTGGAAGCACCAATTTGCATAACACCACACTGGATGGAGCTTTGATCGGTGTTCGAGTTCTGGGGCATTGGCTGCTGCTGCTGCTGGAGTTCCTCAGTTTGTGCAGATTGACCATGAAACCCAGAAGTGGCACCTGTCCTCCGAGGGAACTTCGCCAAACTCTCTGACAACAAACAATTAAGTGAGATAAGAGAGTGCTATATGCTGGTAATGAATACGAAAACTATAAACTGGAAGTATAGATGAGCTCAATCATAGGGCAAAACAATAAGTAGATCAAAGAAAAAGCACACAAGCAAACATCTGACACTGCAAAGACACTATCTGGGGTTCCAACACTGCACTTCACTATCAACATTCTAAAGGATCAAGAAAAATCCATGCAACAAGATGAACAACACGGATATTTGAACTGCCATGCTCTGCTTTTTTACCATATATTTGCAAGTTCTTTCTCAGTTACCTTTAGTCCAAGTCCCTACGAAATTGTAAAGCATCCAGAACCTTATACACTGTAGCTCACCTATCACTCATCTAATCACATACAAGCCACGGTCCAAGAACCAAAGGTTCCAGTTCAAGAACCGAGACCAGCCAATTTGCAGGCTGATTCAGGACCAATTAGCACTCAGGGTTCAGGGCAAGTTCATGAGTCAAGTTCCAGTGAGTTCAGCATCAGTCTGGTTCTGGTTCTAAACTGGTTTTAGCAAGGAAAATCAAAAAAATAAACTTCGAACAGTTCACTATTTTTAGGAACCTGAACTGAACCACCACATAAGAGTTTTGATTCCTGGACATTTTGGTTCCGAAGCAGCCCAAGACCGTATCTGCCTAAACTTTACATTGGACAGAATTATATGTGAAATAAGATGCTCAAAATCATATGAACATAAACGGTGACACCTAGAACACAATATCAACATGGTTGGTTGGACCAGTTTTGGGGAATGTTTTACTGCTGAGGTCTAGAAATTTGGCACAAGGCTCACACTGGTGAAAAAAAAATTCGTACCAACAACAAAAGGAAGAGATCTTTATAGGATATCACGTCATTGATATTATTATATCGTACATTAAGTTTTGCAATACATAGATAGTAGTGTTACCATGTCCAAAACAACCTTATTACATAAGCAAAGGAGGATCAATAATCGAACACCCATAGGATAGCACACGCAGTTAGGCTCATACGCACCATTAGAATAATGCAGCATATTACGGTAACAGGGAAAAGAGGGGATGGAGAACAGATAACAATTATAGGAAAAAGTTATCAAACTTACCCATAGGTCCTGTTCCAGTTTCTCGGCTGTAATCAATCAAATCTTTCATACTATTAACCACTTCAGATATCTGCAAGAAAATGAAATAAATTGACAAAAGATATTGCAGCAATTGCTCTAGACTAGAGAAAATTAGCATTGTAACTCCTGCAACAGAATCCTAAAAGTTCTCTTTCTTCTTCAGTAAATCTTTCTAATATCATTTCCATCACAATTTTAGCAATGCATCAGTCAAATTACAACACTTGCTATTCATGAAACCATGACATAGCATTTAGATATCAAAACGGAATTGTCAAGTCATCATCAATTTACAGATATGACAATAAAAAGAAGATTTCCACTACTTTCTTGATGGCAATCAACATGACACTCACGCCCCAGCATGAAAGTAGACAGAGAAACTCGCAAGCACATTTGAAAATTCAGTAGAAAATGTTTTGTATCAAGTGTGGAAAGATATAAAGGACTTTAAAAGCACAAATGAGACGACCCAGCAATAAGCTGTAGAATATGAAAATTAGAGAGAATAAGAATCCTAATACATTAGTTTAATGTGGTCCCTTAACTGCTGACTGTTACTCGGGAACAGCAATGAAAATCTCAAATCTCAACTTAGAAAATCATGCAGTTCAAATTCATGAATCTGCAGAGGTTTGTTAAGGAAAATCATGTCCTAAAATTAAAATAATATTACTATTATGACATATTTGGTGGAAAAGAATATAGAAGTCATTAATGATGTGAATAGCCAAAGACTTGGCAAACAAACAAATTACAGAAGTTGCAATACTTGGCAAGGCTTATTTTAGAGGAAGATTTTATTTGCCACAAAATAAAGCAGAAGGCAATAAAGGAGAAAACATATAGATAGGATACCAATAAAATGATGAGAAAACAAATCACAGATGAAACGGGAAAACCACAATAATAACCAAGCTTCATGCAGAGAAAACCACAATTCCAACCCTTAATACTTGATGATCATAAATCTAATAGATTCACAATTAGAAAATAATGTTTGCTGAAATCACCTGCAAACACCTCACATATCTCTTTGTATATCCTAAATCATTCACCAACGGCACTTCCAAAGCTTTTGCTAGTTGCCGAGCCGATGCAACAAACCTATGAATGTATGAAACATTAGCAAAAGAAAAGCAGCCAGACATCATACATTATTGTTCAGTAACGTCAGATCACTTATGGTACTTGTGTTTTCCAGCAAATGAAAACTTCTGATTTACGAAAGAATACTCATTATCATTTTTGCAGATGCAACAAAATGTAAGTGTTCAACAAACCCATTATCACGACCAGCAACAGGAATAAGTGAGCATAATAATAGGCATAAACAATGCTCATGCTCTATCAACAGTTCAGGACATCAAGGAACCACCAAATTCTTAGTTTGTGGTGCAATGAGAAAAATTTAACCATTAAAGCACATCCAAATAGCTAACTTATCAAGTTGAAAAAACACCACAAGTAACTTACAGGTTACAATTATTTTGCAACTCTGGAACAGATGCATTAGATGATGCATTTTGCGTAGATGCCTGGTATTTTTGAGCAACAGCACCAAGCTGACTTACCTGCCAAAAAAGTCAAGATAAAAAATATTAAAAACAAAATTCATGGACGCCTTTGCAGCAGAAAGCATTTACATTCCCAGGTAAAACTTACATAGCAGAAATGTCCATATATTTCTTTTCACTGGTGGAGTTAACATTTACTAGATTTTAACTAAATAGAAAATGTCTCAACAATTAACAATTGTCAGAAATACATCACAAAATGTAACTCTATTTATATAGGAGAAAGTAGAGAAAACATGAAAAGACCAAGAGAGGGAGAAAAAAGTAGCCTGTATCTAACCTGTGGTATTAACAATCTTCTAGGGATAAGCTCTTCATGCCGCCGAGCACAGAACTCCCATGAGCATATCTGCCAAAACAGAAGGAAAGAGCAAAAAATGCAAGATTTAGGTAACAAAGCCTCAACAATTGACAATTTATTAGAAGCAAAAGATAATCTCCTGAATATACCTTCAAGTCAGGAGAAAATACTATGCGCAGTTGACCATCACGGACAACACGAAGTTGCTCAAATACACTTTCCTGTATTGCTTTGGCATAGTCCAACACGATTTGACCAGATGAGTTATGATATTCTCGGGGCATATCAACGTAAAGTAGCTCTTCCAAAGTACCACTTTCATATTTGATTTTAAAAAGCCTAGGAAGAACCTCCACAGTGGCCTCTGAACAATTAGCAGATCAGAATAAGAAAACAGCATGATATAGGAGTAAACAACTTCACATCATGTGATGGTTCAATCCATGAACTACAACATGAGACAGGAAAGGACAAGAACCATACCAAAGCCACGGCCTGGCTTGCGATTGCAAATTTCACAGTGCCATACATCCTGCAAAGGTTTCAAGCAAGTTGGTTGTTACATTACAGTTTGCGTTGCACTAGAAAACAAAAGAGTAACAGTATTGAAAAATAAATAATATCTTCCTGAGATTACTCATTTCATATATTTCCTTCTATCCAACTCCACAATACATTAGTGGTAAACATTAAGGTGGCATAAACAAAAAAAAATCCTTGACATATTGTTCTTATTTGTCTTGTTATACCTAATGTAGCAACTTAGAAAGAGCTTAATTTGATTTAGGCGTCAGTCAGTAATTGTTTAGTGTTGCTAAGTTTTCTGGAGCAGCAGACCTGAGGGAAAACACCAGGTGCTTGCCGGGCACTTCCGTACATTGAAACACACCACTTCTTTTTTGCATGAGGAGCAAAATACTCGGCGACAAATTTCCTCCAGAACTCAATGTTGTTGTCCTACATGACAAGTAGATCCAATTACAAATAAAAATGACAAAATTATACTCTCAGAATAGATCCTTCACAACCAAGAAATCTCACATCTGGTCTATGCTGTTGTTGATACATGTAATGTGTAAGACGACGGGCACACATCCCAGGTTCGTATGCTGGTTTCATTGGAGACCTCAGAGGCAAATTCTGCTGTTGAAATTGTTGTGGTAGTTGAGGACGTTGCTGTGGTATTGCTTTCAGAAGTTGCTGCTGCTGGTGTTGTAGCTGCAGCATTCTTTGTTGGTGTAACAGATTGATTTGAGCAACAGTAGCCTGAGAAGACTGTCTTGACATATGCAGGAACTGTTGTTGCTGCTGCTGCTGCTGTTGTTGTTGCTGCTGTTGTTGATGCAGGAACAACGACTGGTCTGGATGTTGAGGTTCCAATTTTACCGGCGGTAAACTTCTCATTGTCTGAATTTGTGGCTCTAATTTGACCGGACCAAGATTTCTTGATGGCTGCAACTGCTGAGCTTGCTGCTGCTGCTGCTGCGCTCCAGATTGCTCAGTTGTCACCTGTGGTTCCAGCTTTACGGGTCCAACGCCACCTAATCCTCCTCGAATAGCCTGAAATTGATTTTGCTGCTGGACCTGCTGGGCATTATGAGGAACAGAAAATTGTTGCATTGCTTGCTGACCATGCTGGAAACTCTGAGCTTTAAGTTGTTGGGACTGCTGTTGATCTGGCAACAACTGGTTGCCAGATGGATTTGAAAATTGCTGTCCATGAACTTGACCAGATGGACCATTTGACGGCACAAATGAAGATGACGGAGCACTGAATCCCATTCCACTACCAACACCTGAAAGTGGATCAGTTTCAGCTCCACCATCCATAGCTCCACGCTGGCTGCTCCCAGGACCAGAAAGCCCTGGGTTCGGGCCACCATTTCCATAAGACTGATTAAGAAAGGATGATATGTTCGATACATTGCCGAGCATATTCATATTATTAAACTGAGTACGTGGGGAAACTTGTGAAGGAAATGCAGTTTGAGAAGAAAGAGGACCCCCTTGAGCTCCCAGGATTCCTGAATTTGATCTCAAGAGCGAAGGAGAAACAGATTGGGCACCACCGATTGGTGTAGGCGGCCCAGAGGGTACCATTTTTATCAAGAATCACAATCTACAAACACTCTATTTAAGTATAACACGTATCTAAAACACCATGAATTACACAAACCTAAAACTACATTAACAAATCAGAATCAACTTCACATCCGTAGCTTCAAATTCCATATCGTGTACCAATAGAAATGAGTAGGTTTCGGGCGTGAGCAGATGGTGTTGCCTTTTACAAAACACAAGCAGCGGAAGAAAGTAGCAAAAGCAAAGGAAGGTGCTTTGATTCTGAACATTCTTGAGTCATGCTATCCTCACAACAGCAGCAATCTCGTATGACATAAGTCTCTGTATTATAGAAGCAATTTTAGATCCAGCTCAAATGACACCAAATAAAGTAAAAGGATAAAGAAATCAAATTTTATTCTACCAAATTCAGTTCATAACAAGTTCAGTATTCTTAACTCTTCTAACTAAAATCCACAAGAAAAATCACCATGAATTAGCTCAATCAAACTCCCAAAAACAAACCCATATACCCAGAACTAAAGAAAACCCCAAAAAACAGTTCAATCAAAGAGTTAGATAAAACCCATTTAAAAAAAATCTTGTTCATTCACCAACAACAAGAGCTCAAATTCACCCAAAACAATTAGCTTAAGAATGGTTGCAAAGACCAAAACTTTTATGTTATAGAACAAAAGTTCCTCCATCAAAATGCTTAAAAATGACTAGCTAAAGCATCTCGATCGAGCCATAAAAAAAAAACTAAATTAAAGATCCAAAGCAAAACGTAAAATCTTTATTCAACCAAAATTATAAAAAGAAAAACAAAATGAAAAAAATAACTTACCTGCAGTGTAAAATTAACTTGAGAGAAACAGACAACAGTGAAGCAAGCAAGAAGATCGATTTTTTCTCTAATCAAAATAACAAAAAATTCTCGATAATCATAAAAATAAAAGAAACAAAACCCGCTAGAAGAAAAAAAAAAAGAAGAAAAGAAAAAGAGAAAGTCCCTTCTCTTTTATTGAATATGGAAGAAGAAGAAGAAGAAGAAGTTTTATTAAAGTCCAAAAGGGTCTCTCTCAAACTAGCTCTAGGGTTTTTGTTTGCTCAGTATTATCAAAAATCTAACCTTCTTTTTTAAGTTTTTGGCTTTTTTTTTTTTCTTTCTCTGCTGTATCCAGAGAGAGAGAGAGAGAGCGTCTAGAGAGAGAAAAGAAAGTGTTTGTGTCTTTGCGGACGTCAAAATTGTGTTCAATTCAATTGAATTTTCTTTTTTCTCCATTTCTTTTTTTTAATATCTCATTATTATAATATTTAAAATATGCTATAATTTATTAATTTCTTGTAAAAATATGATTCAATAATAAAATTAATATTTATCCTTAAAAGTTTAATAATATCCAATAAAAACATCACCCCTTGTCCCGTTGATTACTTAGATTAATATTTTAAATAAATATTTAATATAAATTAATATTTTCAATATTAATCTCAAATTTATGTAATTTGATATAATTTAAAAAGATGATATAACAAAATATTATATTTTAAATTAAAGATAAATTTGAAAATCCATGAGATTGATTAATTTTATTAATTTTAATTTTAATTCTTTATTCGAATTTTTAACTCTGCTATTAAATTTGATTAATATGTAACATACAAATACTTTTATATTATTATTTTATTTTTATTTAAAAATATGTTGTTACACCCACAGTAGATACCCTAGGAGTTAGGCACTGTTAGGTGTCTGAATGACTATTCATGTGTATGTGTGCAGGTGAATGGATATTGATAATGAGGATCTGAATGTATATTGTTGAACGTATATGGCTAATGAGGTGCATATGATTAGGTGGTGCCTGGTATGGTAAATGGTAAGATAGGATACAAAGGAATTATTAATGAAGTAAGTTGA
>CANYBF010942038.1:0-10029 GCA_948192965.1 Dalechampia spathulata | reverse complement strand
ATCATGGACTTCAATATATAGTTTAATACTCCAAGTAAAACAAGTTCATTCAAAACATTGTACTATATAATGAATAATGCCTTTATTAATAAAACGTATAGTACAAATACACATGATGCTCTAGAGCATACACTAACAAAGTGGTGGTAAAGTAAGAGCAACCGATGAGGTAGATGCAGGTACTGATGTAGATGTACCAACTACATGCGATGTAGGTATCCGTAGTGATGATGTGCGTACATCACCTACCATAGATGATCTCAATCTCAATGATATATAAGTATGAGGATGATATCAACCCCTCACATCCAAGTCCTTAACCTATATCTGTATAACAATTTTAAAAGTTAACATATGCATTATGAATATAACAATTATAGTAATATAAAGAAAGATAGACATAGAGCATGATAAATAATAAATAATTTCATATATTTGTGTGATATTACATTATAAGTACATATTATTACCCGTCATTCATTGCCATCACTTTCAAAAATAATTTCGTAACTCCATTGATAAATTCCAAATATATCCACCAACTATAAATGGTTCATACATCTAACCTCTACCGTTATTATTATACATTTTGCCTATCATATTAGTTAATTAATTGTTATTGAACTAATAATAAAGTTTTTGTTATTCCTATGATGATGATGATGATTATTATTATTATTATTATTATTATTATTATTATTATTATTATTATTATTATTATTATTATTATTATTATTATTATTATTATTATTATTATTATTATAACATGTGGTTTGATGATGCTGATGATGATAATCAAAATGTTGATGAAATAGGAGGTTATAAGGAGTTAATCATGCTAACTGAACCCAGTTTGATGGTAATCCATGTATCTAGAAATTTGTTACCTATCAATATGAATGAAATGATTATGAATAGAAATCTTTTTAATATTGATGGGTTAATATGGTATCTATGTGGAGAGTTTCAAATAGGCATGC
This sequence comes from Dalechampia spathulata, assembly GCA_948192965.1. NCBI lineage: Eukaryota > Viridiplantae > Streptophyta > Magnoliopsida > Malpighiales > Euphorbiaceae > Dalechampia > Dalechampia spathulata. Next base: position 9,049 of record CANYBF010942038.1, on the reverse strand, counting down.
CATTTTAGAAAAGAGGTGCAGTTCAAACAGCATTGAAATTATACTCAATGTGTGTTAGGTGAAACTTTAGAAGTAAAGAAATGAAATAAAACTTTATAACTATTATATATGGTCAGAATGATGCATGTTCCTTGCATTTACATGCTGTGCAGAAGAAGATACGTCAATATTAGGAAATAACATGATATAATGGTCCTCATACTTGTAGTGCTCTAGTCAATTCACAAGATCATCGCAATTTTGATGATAATATGATTAGTAGGTATATTGAAGGGATGTTAGCCAAACATACAATTATATAATTTCATGCATGCTACATGTATGAAAAATCAAGGTTTGGTTTAGGATTTTAAAGTTAAAGTTAATGTCTTTAATCATTATCTTATACCCAATATAAGATAATTTTAAAGAATGTTTATAGCATACGGACCATGTATCAAAGGCTTCAAGCATTGCAAACCTATGTTATATGTTGCAGTACTTTTTGGTATGGTAAGTATAAAAGTATATTACTTACAGCAAAAGCTATTGATGGGAACAATCATATAGTAGTGGTTGCTTTCGCATTAGTTGAAAAGGAGAGTAAGGTTGACTTGCAGTATTTCATATTGATGCTTTGATATCATGTCAACGGTGAACGTAATGATGTATGTATCGTCTTGGACCGACATATTAGGATTCAACATATTATCAGTAATAATCCTTTTAGGACATGAAGACTATTGGCCTAAATACAGGGGCTTACAAATCATGGTGAACCCTACATAGAAAAAGAAAAAAGGGAGACCCAAGTCTACTTAGATTCAACATGAGATGGACTGGTCAATTGAAAATCGATCTACCTTTTGCATTAAATATAGGCAAATAGGTCATAATGCACATTCATGTGGACATTCTTAATGTATTAATTCTATATTCATTTCCTTATAACTTTTGTATTGTATTCCTTTTGTATGGTCATGTGTACTTACTTTACGTATTACTTATGTATTAATTCCCTTATAACTTTTGTATTATATTCCTTGTGTAATGAAGATTTCTGTTTCCTTATAACTTTAGTATACAATTTGTAATTTCCATGATTACACCATTTGAATGATATCTTTGCTACATGTTATAGATCATATTTTTCTAATATGGAATGAGAACCTGAATAACAGGATTATATTCAACCAGGACCTCATGATCCTTCACTATTACATTTATAGTGACAACATAGATCTGACGCTATTTAGTTTGATTAGGTTTGATATACTATACACAATCTAATTCTATTAATTAAAGATTCCCTATTTAAGATTTCCATGTTTTCATATGTAAGTTGATGACCAAGTCCTCACTTGTAGATGAAACATATCTTTACATAGCAACTGTATAGAAGATTTGCACCTACATGTAATTGAGTTGATTTAGAATACATCTTCGTTGGACTTCTGCTTCTAGGATATTTTAATCTTGATCACCATTTGATCACTACTTTGGTTGAGAGGTGGAGACCTAAAACTTATGCATTCCACCTACCTAAGGCCGAGTGCATAGTGATAATAATCACCAGCCTTCCTATTGATGATCGATCTATTATTGGACAACTTGATCATAATTAGAATTTATTATGTGCACAGTTACTTGTGGTTGTTCCACCTGATAGAGTTGGCTTATATAAGAATTTAGTCAACTCAATGATGATGCTCTTATTCAAGTCATCCATAACCATGCTAGGGCAACTATCATACGATTACTGTATGGCCAAATAGTTTATCCAACCAATACTGGTACAATGAGCTTATTTTATCTACCATTCTTGGAGGATCTAGAAATTATTGGACACTACAGTTGGGGATCAGCATGCTTAGCATATTTGTACTAGGAACTTTATGATTCCTGCAGATACTCATTGGCTTGGCAAATATCTGGCCTTTTGTTCCTATTACAAATTTGGGCATGAGAGAGATTCCCATTTTTAGTTCTAAAAATTAATCTTAATCTCCTTCCTCCTAATACTTCTTATGGTAGAAGGTATTATATTAACTTTATTTATTAAAATTCTTTTGTTTAAATTTCATTGTTTTAAAATTTATCTAACTTTAATATTACATTATAGATGGAGTATAAATAAGATCATTACAAAGATCCCCACTCATGTCATATCCGATATTTGATTGAGGTTGGATATTCATGGATCGATGATGTATGTATTTTAAAATCTTAATGTTATCTATAATATTGTATAATTGTCAATTTACTTGATAAACTAATTATTTTATTGTTCAGATAATTTAGGAGCCCTATCAACATGATGTTTTAAATGTTCTATCTCCTTAATGCTTACAAGGTCAGTACATTTGGAGGTCAGTTATGTTATTATTATGTATTTATAGAGTTAAGTGACACCAACTTGATAGGGTCCTCAGTCAATTTGGACTAACGGAGCCCATCCCTCATCCACCCTTGCAAATTGAAGATTTGCACTGATCTGACCTTCATAATACACATGTCAATTGGATAGAATAACATTTAAGATAGGTTGCATTATGGGATAATTGTATCCAATGAATTGTTCAAGCTTCTATTGCTCATCTAAATATGCATTATAATTCTAAATATATGAAATGGTATCATAAAGTTACAAGAAGATGGATCTCACCTAGAGGTGCATAATTTGAAGCTTTTGTAAACATCTAATCTAATAAATTTATTTCACTAATTGAATGTTGTACATCAAAAGTACGAACTTATTTTATATTATCATTTTCTATAGGCTGATGCCCTTAAGCATATATCATTAAGTTCTGGATACCACTATTCCAACCAGTACAATCTTCTTCATACATCCCACTATTTTACACCCAATGGTCCACACACTCTTTCCTATCAAACCAACCCATTACCCTACCCTTAACCCTAAACCTAACCCTTATTTTCATCCATTCATTACCTCAACTTCACAACAACCTGAACCAATTCTTGAACATTTCCATGTAACTTATAATATTCCATATGGTGCTATCATTCCTATTAATTATAGAGATTGACATAATGATGATGATGATCATAACCATGACCATGATGATGATGCTAATGCTAGGCCTCGTAATTTATATGATTCTCATTATGTACACATGATATTTATCATTTATTAAGGTTCTCAAACCTAGTTTAATTTAATGATGTTATTATGATGATCTTTTTTCCTCCATTTAAGTTATAATAACTTATTTAATATAAGTATATCTTCATGTTCTGAAAATTTATTTAATGAAATTATATTAACTAACGTGATTATCAAAGTAATGATGATAATAAACACGATAATGATAACATTTTATATAATGTTAATGATTACAATTATGATAACCATAACAATAAAACTATTAATAATTATAATGATAATGATTATTTCTTACTATAAAATTTAAATTATTTAACTACTTTATTAAAGTAGTTCTTTTTTTTAGGAGTCTAAAATGACTGAACAATCACTATTTATCTTTCGTGCCACCACCTGTCAATGAAGAGATACTCAGTGGAATTGACTTAGCCAATTCAAACTTCATTCTTTAAAGACATTCCACCAAATCTCCATCAACTATGCATTTCTACATACAACGGTTCAATTCTAAGATCAAGTACACTATGTTTTAATTTACACAGGTAGAACTATATCCATTTTACAAGGAGTTTATTGTTATCCTCGGGGTTTCATGTAGTATGAATGAAATGCTAATTATACCACTTCTTATCAATAAAGTTATTTCATATCTTATCAAGGCATTCGACGTCAGTCGTACTACAATGACTTCATTGTTGACTACAGAGGGGTCTATATAGATATCATCAAAATCTTTAAGCTCTATAACCATAAGTTCCAACCTCCCCTTCATGACACAAAGTTGCTAAATTTGGACTGTTAGCATAGTTCTTATTCATCAACCTATCCGGTAATGAGGATCTTATGTTAGGACCCATGATCGATCAAATGGAGCCAAGTTAAACCCCTTTTCCAATGATCATTACAGAGATAATCCTTAGACTTGACAAACTTAAGCAAGGATACTTTGACTACTTCAGTGGTAATTTCCTATTGCTCCAAGTATGTCATCTAACCTACCTGTAGATTTTTTTTCTCATCAAACATTTCTTATTTTTAAATGGCCAAATTTACAAAGTTCTATGTTCATCTCATTTTTCCTTTTTCTCAACTAAATACTATATTTGGATTCATGAGAATTTAGGAAACTTACCATCATTAAAAGGTGATCCATAAAGATATCATCCCCAAACACATATGAGAAGAGGTTACACCTTTCCCAAGGAAAAGATGTTCACATTGGATGCGTGGGTCCAATGGATGGGAGTCATCTTAGAGAGTATTATTTGATGGACTTATTCATGGTAGCATATTTAGCATGTGATAGTCAAAACATATATTGATTGTATCCACTACCTGGATTAAGAGCTCCCACACACTATAGTCTTGCAAGAGTCTATCGTCAATATGACTATCAACAGACTATACCTTATTCACTACCAAAATTCTTTGGATAATAATTACTCAACTACTTTTCTAAAGCACGTTGAGCTTACCTAGTCAAAATGTCGTATCATGCTAGTATAAATTCCTATAACTAAATTTTCTATAGATGATGAATACAAGTAATGGGCCTTACGTCACACTATGAATTTATGATATGCACTGAGTTACAAATACAATTGCATTATGATTACTTATTTAACTGATATCGTCTAGATATAAATTCATATGCATCATATAAATAATAATAATAAATATTAATTACAAATAATAATATCAAATAAATAATGCTTACAAACAAATAACAACAACAACAACAATATTAATAATTATTATAAATATTAGTAATATTATTAATATCAATAATAAAAATACTACCAATCATTTTTTCATAATAATACTAATCATTACTAATTAATTACATAAATCATAATTCTATTTAAAACTACCAATAATATGTACTTCATAATAATAATAATAATTCATATTAATAATTAAATTAATAAATAATTATTATAGTAATTAATACTAATGATTATAAGTACTAATAATATTAATAATATACAATACTAACATTACAAAATTTTTAAAATTATAAATAATTATATCCAATTTTTTACAACATAATATTACCTATAATATTTTTAAAAAAATAATAACAGTACTAATACTAATAATAAAAATGGTTATTAAACAATAAGTACATAAATAACAATTATACTTACAATTACTAATAATATATAAATCATAATAATAAATATTAATCATTTACATTTATTACATAAATAAATAACAAATATAATTCTACGTAGTAGTAGTAGTAGTAGTAGTAATAATAATAATAATAATAATAATAATAATAATAATTATTATTATTATTATTATTATTATTATTATTATTATTATTGTTATTATTATTATTATTATTATAACTATAATTATAATAATAACATATCACAATAATAATTATAATTAATACCAATACCAATATCAATTTTTCATACAAATAATATTTACAAACAATTATTTTTAAAATAATATTCACTATATTTACATTTATAAGATAATAATAATAACAATCGACATATTACCTATAAATAATAATAACAACACTCATACTAATCATAAAAACACTACAAATCATTTATCAATAATACTAATCATCATTAATAAATAATTATTAAAACTACTAATACTACATAAACCATAATAATTATTTTTATTCATAATAATAATAATATTATTATTATAATATTAATAATTATAATAATAATAGTAATTATTATTATTATTATTAAAATATTAATATTATTATGTATAGGATTATAATATAATATTATTATATTAATAATTATCACATCCTCATTTTTAGCACAAACTGTATTGATGATATGATTGTGCATTGCTTTCTATATATTATAATTAGGATGATGACATGAAATTATGCGATATGTGAATGCTATGAAAAAATAAAAGATGTGGTAATTGATAGATGCCATGATGTTGATATGAGAATAATAAATGAAATCAATGAATACGGGTTCACTGAGCGATGATAATTTGATGGATACGATATTGATAATGCTCAATATAATTAAGTGTGTTTGATTAAGACAATTGATTGAATGTAGGTATATTCGTATATAAAAAGGGTATGTATGTATATATGCATAAGTATATGGGATATTAAGATGATTGAAGGTGTATAAGAATGAATAAGTATGTATTTATGAAGGAATATACATAATTGAGTATACATATATGGTTTAGTGTATAAAGGAGTGTATAGTTAAAGTATAAGTAATGTATAAGTGTATTAATATAATATAATATATAGAAATAAGATAATAAATTAAATAATGAGTATGTAAGTGTGTGTGTGTGTGTGTGTATATATATATATATAATGTTAGTGGGATATTAAGTTATTATATTTTATTATTAGTGAAAGATATAAAATATTAGATATATGGGTAAATGTGTTAGTGGAATAGGAATATGTGATAGTGGAAGGAAAGAGAAAATATTATATTAGTATTTGAGTTAGTGGAAAAAGATGGAGTATATTATTATATTGAGAAATAAGTTAATAGAGTATAAATTATAGTATAAAATACATATGAAAAGGGATTAATTAAAGGAATTTGGATTACATATGTATAATTATATATATTAGTATGACTATGGGCTATGATTGGGTGTGGTAAGGTGCATAATAGGTAGCATAAGACCGCCCTACACCTTACCACACATTACCCTATGATTTTCCCTCTTACATTTGATATACCACTCATTTATCATCTATTCTTTAAGTGACTGAACCTATTCTCTCCATTCTCTCCTTTTCTTTCATTTTCTTCTTACTTTCTTCATGTTCTTCATCTTCCTTCACCGTAACAACTAAACCGTACCATTTCCTTCTTATTTTCTCTTCAATCTTAAAGTATAAAGTTACATTTATATGTTTTGTTCAAGTTTTGGCCGAAGTCTTCATTTTTCTTCTTCTTTGAAGTGGTGACCAAAGCACATCTTCTTCCTTCTTCAAGTATGGTGATTGAAACCATTAAATCTATAAGTTTCTATGAAAATTGTAACCTATTTAACATCTAGTTCTTATTTTTCTTGTTAAATCTAACTTCTAAGGTGCGTGCATGTGTGATTTTGGTGGTAAGATAAAATAAGAAGCTCTATCAAGGTGATGGTGAGTAGATCTTGATAGATTGGGTGTTAAATCAAGTGAAGATTCAAGTTTTAGTTTGATTTTGTTATTTTGCTTAATGGTGAGTATGGATTAGTGTTAGATATAGTAGATCTATAAATTTTGAGTGTAGATCTTGAAGTGGCTCAATGGTTTTTGATAGAGATAGTATATTTGAGTTTTGATTTAAAGTTTTTGATGGTTGGTGATGTAAAAATGATGAAATAAAGTGATTGTATGTTGTGTGTGTGTGTTTGGTGGATTTTCATATATGGCTGAATTGAATTGAAATAAAATGATAAAGGATGGTAAGATCTAAGTATTTTTAAAGGAAATTTGTTAAAATCAAAAGATAATCTCTTAAGAAAATCATAGATCTTAAGTTACAAGATGATTAAATTGATGATATATTGTTAAATATTCACATTAAGTCTATATGATTAAAAGTTATGGAAAAATGATTTCTTTTTAAGTATGATTTAATTCTGTAACTTAAGAATTGGAGTAAAAATGAAAGTCCCTTAATGTTATAAAGATAAGCATACGGCATGATTAATGGAATTAGACTTAAGATGCATTTTGTCAAGTGTTAAGTGGACTATAATTGAAATATATGGCTATGTTATTGTTGAAGACTAATTGATTAAGTATGTTAAGTGTCTTTTGGAAGTTTAAGGAAGTAATTAATTAATGGTATGAAATGGTTTTACTTAAGATCCAAATCTATTGATAGAAATGAAGTTTTTAAAGTGAAGTATATGGTATAATGAGATGTGGTCTTATAAGTGTTTAAATTATATGATTGAATAAGTTTAAGACATGTGGCATATTATATGAAAGTAGTTTATTGAAATGCAAAGTGTGTGTGTGATATACGGCTATGTTTATGAAAGTGGATGTTGGTATGAATATTTTAAAGACATAAGTACATTAAAGTAAGTTTACTATTTTAGCTATCAAATGGTTAAATAATAGTGGTATAAAATGTCACATCCTAAATCGAGTACACACTTTACATCCATAAATTGGTTGAAATATATTATTATATATGTTATTGGTATGTTAATGATATGAAATAATGCTTATGATGTTAAGTATATGATGAGATTATAGTTTAAAGCTCTAAAGTTGAAATTAGAAATTATGACGTAAACCACTAAAACGACCCCTGAATGATGATTAATAGAGGTTTTTAATGCTGAAAACACTTGGTATGATTAATTAAGTAAGCTCAAGATGCTTGTTTTAATATAAATTTGATATATACAAATTTTTGAAATTTTGAATTAAAAATTAATTAAGATGTCATAATTGAGTGATGATGATGTAAGCATATGAATGTAATTATGATTTTTATTAGAAAATTAATAATTATGAATTAATTATGAGTTAGTAAGAGTATATAATAAAATGTAAATATTAGAAAAGTATAATTAGTATTTTTAATTATGATGTCATACGTTGGTTATGATAATATCATAAATGAGTAAGGTATTAATTAATATTATGTAAATAGATAAATGATATCAGAATAAGTTAAATTAGATTTGAAATAGTATATTAAATTAGTAGTGGGATTGGTAATTGGAAAAGTATATAGGTATTTGAAAAAGTAGTTTTGGATTTTAGTGTTAGTGGATGGAGAGAGAAGGTTAAGTATTATATTTTATTTGATTGAGGAAATTGATGGATGGTATTTTAAATTAAATATGCTGTATTAGAGTATATATTAGGAGTATAATATGAAATTCAAGGTTTAAGATTAGTGGATTTAAGTTAAATACAAGTATATATATGTATAGGGGCTAAAATGTAATTTT
>CANYBF010941632.1:0-39010 GCA_948192965.1 Dalechampia spathulata | reverse complement strand
AAACTCACTGTAACGACTCGTGACACCCTTCACAAGTCGTGCCCAACCGAAAATCCCGTCTATCAAAGGCAAAAGCTACTGTAACGAGTCGTGATAACCCTTCACGAGTCGTTACAGCAACTAATCCACCATGCACACTTACAAAACCTTCTGTAACGAGTCGTGATGCCACTTCACGAGTCATTACAGTAACTTTCCAAGCACAATCTTGCCTAAGTCACACGAAACCTATCACAACACTCATACCATTCTCAAAAACACTTCCAATCATAATCCAAACCATAAATACTTGTCGTCCCTCATCCAACCGAGAAGGCACGCTTCCCGATAAGGTGACGACACACAATCAAGCTAATAAGGCAATACACATAGACGCATTATACATTCATTCACATACGCAAGCCATCAGTAATCATACATACACGTACACATGCACATACACATTCACTTATACATATTCCCATATAGCCCTAGACACGTATATACGCATAACTCCTAGGGTCTCTAATGTGGGTGTAACAATATGTAATTCTTTTTAATATAATAATAATAATATGTATGTACACTTTTACATCCATATGTCATTGGTTCATCATATCATCCAATAAGTATTCATATCACATGTAAACTAATAATTTAGGCAAAGTTTAGAAACTACTTTTAGGGTTTTCATATTATTGACGTATACATGAATATTTTACTTGTGATATATATATATATATATATATATATATATATATATATATATATATATATATATGATATTAAATTTACTGGAGTACATCAAGTCTTAAGTCTCTAAACTATAAAATATCGTCTATCAATGACTAACCAGTCTCTCATCATCCTAGTGATGCTAACATATGTTCATCAAATGATAAATGCCGAGTATGAAACTCAATCTTACTTAAATATGCATAAATAATATAAAATAATTATTTCAGATAATTCATGACTCATATAATAATAGCAATATCATTAATAAATTTAAATTATTAAATGTGTTTCATTATGGTATCATAATTTCATTTATAATAGAATAGCACTCATCAACTAATTTAGCAGTCAACATAAATCCAACCATCCCATATGCACGTCCAGTACTTGTATTATGAATTTGTGTTTTTCACTAACATCTCAACATAAGAAACAATTAAGTATCTCTGTGGCTAACCTAGTAGATTTTAATATTGTAGCAGGGTATATGATCAAACCAATAATACATCACCTCTCAATTATTTTAATTCATATGTGTAAATGAATAATCATAACTCCAATAAATGGCATCAACCTATATAAGTATAACAATCCAACATGCTTTAGAGGCACTTATAAAAAAACTAATATAAGATATTGTTATGCAACTATAAGCAGATTATCATGCTATATATATTTCTTTATCATTGGTATGTTATATCATACAATATCACTATATACCCGTCATATTTATATTTCATATGTCACTATCAAAGAGATGATATGTTATTAAAAATATGTTATATTTTTAATAATTTATTTTTTCAGTATATCTTTTTATTCTCTGTATCTGTATCACATCAATATATAAATATACTAGCACCTCCCTTATGCCTCCTTTTTGTATGCTAATGATATATGATGCATGACTTTATCATGTATGCATTTATATTGTCACATCCATTTTTTTTAGCATTATTATCTTTACGATTATAATAGGTCGCATTTTAGATTTTTATGGTGAAATTATTAGAATAAACAATAGCTAATTAAATAAGACAAATAATATTTTGATACATATAATTAACATTAGAATTATTTTATTGTATACAAGATATTTTAATGAGATTAAGAATATCTAGATAATATTTAAACTTTAATTACATAATTATCATATGTTGAATATGTTTTAAAATGTATGTATATGTGATGTTATACTAATTAAAGGAGTATAACAATTGATGATCATGAGACTCGAGTTTAATTAATTAATATATTGGAGGTAGAAGTGTTACTGGGATAAGTTATAATTTTATTAAGTCAAGGTTAGAGATTATAAACTAAGTAAAATATGTGAATTATCACGTTATTTAAATAATATAGTAAATGAAATTATGTTGATATATTATACATGTAATTTATCTATACTAATTAAACAAATTATGACAAGTGTTAAAATAATTATATTGATTTATATCATTATTAAGTGATATAATTGCTAAAGTTAATATTGATAAATGATAAATGGTTGGAGAGTTTAGTTTAGTGAAAATTTTCATGAGATTTTTTAAAGTATCAAATTAATTTGATTGATATTATTGATAAATGAGTACTGAAGGTTAATTTTAATATATATATATATATACATTAAAAGTTAAGAGTACACAAATAAGTAATTTAACAAGTTGATTTTATACAAAAGGGATTATTGGGTGGGGCTTCCTTCATTATAAAGAAAGCTTTCTTTTAGTGGTGGTTTGAGGAACTAAACATAAACCTTTCATTTATTTCTTATGGTCCATCTTTTCTTGGCAAACCTAACCAAAATTCTATCTTAATTTGTGTGCAATTCTAGCTAGAGGGTGTGGCAAAATAAGTTTTAGTAAGGTAAGGTTTTAGTTTGAGGGTTGAGATATGATATTATGTGTGATTTGCATGTGTATTATGATGAATTCTCTTCATAAAGCACAACTTTGTTGAAAGAACTTAGAAACCTAATTTTAAAGCTTTAAATTTTTATTTGATTTGAGGTTAGTATGCTTCCTTTACTTATGCAAGCAACTTAGGTTGTTTAAGCCATGAAATTTGTTGATTTAGGACCTTGTGTACATGACTATCATGCTAGAAATTATGTATCGATCATGGCAGGTTTCTGCTAAGCCATGAAGTATCAGGAGATTGAATTAATGTCCTCCCTTGTTCAAAGAAGCCTTAAACTATTAGCTAACTCTCTATTGGACTGTATAAAATTTTCTCATGAGATTATTGTTGGAAGTGCTTGACTTTCCAACCCTTCTATAGATGGTGGTGTAAGCCTAAGCTACTTGAATTTGCATGCTTGGAAGTTTTCATGCTTGTGGAGTGTTTCATACACCTGCTTGTGCAAGAGAAGGAGCTAGAATTTAATTGAGATAGTAGGATTAGAGACTATTGGATCATGGTTGTGTTTGCTTATAAGCTGTGCATAAAAGCACATTTTATTTGATTATTATACTTGGACATTTGGAACTAGTGATTAATATTTTCCAAAGTGTTTGATGAGTGAGCTGCTTAACATAATTTATTATTAATAGAAATGGTATGGATTACTATACCTTATTCTCATGAAAATGGACTACTGATCATTATATAAAAGGCATAAATATAGTGTTGATTGCAGTACTTTTTCTATCTAACATATTGCCAACAAAGTCAACATTAGAAAAAACAGTCAAGTCAAAAGAAGTACCCTTAGGATACCACAATCCATAAGCAAAAGTACCAATCAAGTATTTAAAAATTCGTTTTACAATAAATAAGTGAGATTCTCTAAGTGAAGCTTGAAACGGAGCACACATACACACTACAAATATAATATCAAGTCTAGAAACAGTTGGATAGAGAAGACTACCTATCATACCTCTATATTTCTTTTGATTAACAAGCTTGCCACTTTCATCTAAAGAAAGTTTTGTAGTTGTGCTCATTGGAGATTTGATTGCTTTTGCTTCACTTATTCCAAACTTCTTTAGCATCTCTTGAGTATTCTTGTATTGGTTGATAAAAATACCATCTTAGCATTGCTTAACAAGGACCTAATTTACATCATTTAGAGCCTCACTTATGTTTTTTGGCTCTATTTGAGAGATGAAAGTAATGTTATTATGAATTTCCTTAAAACGAGAGTGAGTAGTTACCCCTTTTAGAGTTTTTCCTATAATTTGCTCTTTAGGATCCCCTTTAGGAAAATGCCAATCCTTTGGTAGATCATGCAAAATGTGGGTAGTGGTAAGATGAGGGGGAATTTCTTCATCTTCTCCCTTTATAACTTCTATTATAATAACTTCTTATGATTGATTCTCATGATCCTCTCTTTGTTCCATAAAGGTTCTTGTATTATTATCAAGCAAATCCTTTTTCAGACTAAAGGGATTAGTCTTATCAAAAACAACATGCATAGACTCTTCAATAATCAATGGCCTTTTATTAACTTGCTAGTAGTGGCATAACCAAGAAAGATCCCTTCATCAGTTTTTGAATCAAAATTTGCAAGGTTGTCCTTGGTATTCAAAATGTAACACTTGCATCAAAATACTCTAAGATATGAAATTCTTGGTTTTCTACCATTCCATAGCTTATAAGGAGTTTTCTCTAAAATGGGTCTTAAATGGACTCTATTTGAAACATAGCAAACGGTATTGATCACTTCGGCCAAAAAATATGAAGGTAAATGATATTCATTGAGCATAGTACGAGCCATATCATAAAAAGTCCTATTTTTCCTTTCCACTACCTTATTTTGTTGAGGAGTTCTAAGAGAAGAGAAATTATGATTTATACTATGATTGTCATAAAATAATTTAAATTTTTCATTTTGAAATTCTTTTCCACGATCACTCCTAATGCAGGATATGTAAAACCCTTTCTCATTTTCCATGCATTTAGGCAAAGTTTGAAAAGTATCAAAAGCATAATCTTTATGAGCTAGAAATGAAATCCAAGTAAATCTAAAGTAATCATCTATCATAATAAGTGTATAATGCATGCCACCCAAACTAGCAACCTTAGTAGATATAAACAAGTCCATGTGAAGAAATTAAAGAGGTTTAATAATTGGTACCTTATTTTTAGCCTTGAAAGAGGATTTTACTTGCCTATTTGACAAGCTTCATATATCTTGTCCTTAAGAAATTTGATTTTGGGAAGACCAATTACATGCTCACTCTTCCTAAGGTCTCCAATGTTTTTAAAGCTTGTATACCTAAGCCTTCTATGCCATAGCCAAGAATCTTTGCTTATTGAGATAAGACACTTAACACATTTATTAGAAAATGAATCTAAATCAATCACATAAACATTTTCAATTCTTTCTCCTTGAAATATGACTTTATCATCAAACATCCTATATACAAGGTAACCTTTTGGGTCAAAGACAACCTTGTAACCATTATCACAAAGTTGACTAATACTCGAAAGATTATGCCTCAAGCCTTTAACTAATAAAACTTTGTTAATAGAGAAAGAAGATTCATTACCAACCTTACCAATTTCAATCATTTTACCTTTTGCATTATGTCCAAAAGTGACATTTCCACCATCCTAATTCTCTAAATAAGAGAATAAGTTTGCATTCCCGGTCATGTGTCTTGAGCATCCACTATTAAGGTACCATTGTTCACATTCATCTTGGATCTTAAGTACACCTAACATATAAACATAATCACTTTGTTTTAGGTACTTAAATATATTTGAGTCCTTGGGGGTTAGAAATATAAATGTCATGAGAATTATGATTCAAATGACTTTTCCTTATGTAACATTTATTAATGGTGTGTCCCTTTTTACCACAATAGTGATAAATTACATTTTTAAATCTAGAGTAGTGATGAGTATATTTCTTTTTCTTTATGTTGGATGCATGACCATAACTCATCTTGTATGTACATGAACACTTATGTGTTTTGTCATGCTTTCTATTAAGTCCAGTGGAATGAGATGTTTGAACACCCTTGTTCTCATATTTCTTTTCACTATCCTTAATAGTGGAAGAGGATGCTTTTAAAAATATGGGTCCCTTGAATAAGAAGAGTCTTGGTTGAAACCAATTCCTTCTCTATCACCTTAAAGTTTTTAGCATTTTAAAATAGAATCAATTTTAGAACCACCAACCTCAAATTTTGAAAGATTTTCTATCAATAAATTCCTTTCTTTTGAAATTTGATCTTTTTAATTTTCCAAAACTTCATTGTCCTTTTTCAAGGTTATATTTTCCTTTTCCAAAATTTTAAACTTGGTTTTAAATAAAGTAAGTTCATCAACCAAACATTGTAAATCTTTGTTTTCTTTTGAAACATTAACTATCTTGCTTTTAAAAACCCTACTCTTAATTGCCAATTACTCATACTTGTCTAAGGGAATTCTTAAAGCATCTTCTTCATCATCCATATTATTGCTATAATAAGATTGAGAAGAAGTACATATCTTATCTTTATTATATTCATCCAATAATACCATGAAGCAAAGGTTGGTTGTGTCCTCATCACCGGATCTGCTATCATGATATTTGCTTTCATCATGCCAAGTAGCCTTCAAAGCCTTCTTCTTAAATGGCTTGAATGGCTTCTTAAATCTAG
Source organism: Dalechampia spathulata (assembly GCA_948192965.1). NCBI lineage: Eukaryota > Viridiplantae > Streptophyta > Magnoliopsida > Malpighiales > Euphorbiaceae > Dalechampia > Dalechampia spathulata. The sequence goes on along the minus strand of CANYBF010941632.1, from coordinate 32,702 downwards.
GACACTCATTTCTCATGTGACCCGGTTTGTTACACTCAAAGCAAATGGCTGGATTCTTCTTAAACATTTCCCTCTTGCTTTGAACCTTCCTTGCTTCAAAAGGTTTCTTGAGGTCCTTCTCTAATCTCTTCTTCCTCATAAGAAGATTCTTTACTCTTTTCAAAAGTAGGGCTACTTCATTATCAATGTCATCTTCACTTATGGATTCCACCTCTTTTTCTTTCTTAGAGGCTTTCAAGGTAATTCCTCTCCTTTTATCTTCTTTAAATCCTTGCTTAAGTGTTATTTCATATATGAGGAGTTTCCCAAGAAGAACATCGGTTGATAGAACTGAAAAATTATTTGCTTCTTCAATTGAAGTGACTTTAGCTTCCCAATCTTTCTTAAGTAAAACTCTTAAAATTTTATTGTTAATGTCTTCCTTATGGTAAACCTTTCAAAACTTCATAAGCCCATTCATGATAACTATGAGTTGATTGTACATTTTAGATATGCTCTTATTTAGCTTCATAGTGAATAACTCATATTGATGAGTCAAGAGTTACACCTTCTTTATTCAAACTTGATTAGTTCCTTCATGATGTATTTTCAAGGCATCCTAAACTTGCTTGGTTGTCACATAATGAGAAACAAGACCATACTCTTCTTATTTAGTTCCTTTATGGTGTATTTTCATAGTCTTCTTGTTTTTAGTATTTACCTTGAACTCTTCTCTAGTCTAGATAGCTTTGGGCTCTTCTCTAGTCCAGATAGCTTTGGGCTTCAAGGTGGTAACACCTTCATTGGTGATAGTTGGAGGAGTGTAATCATTCTCAATCAAATCGGACAAGTCTACTCCATCACTTTCCAAGAAAACTTCCATTCTATGCTTCCAACAAGGATAATCAGTTCCATCGAAAAAGGGCGGTCTTGTTTAAGATTGACTTTCAACACCTTGAGTTACCATTTGATCTTTAGCTTTAGAAGGTAAGTTCTAGTATAAGTAAGCACTAAGCTCTTATACCAATTGAAATCTCAAGTAGGCAACACAAAAATTATAGTGGTTCGGTACTCAACTTGCCTACGTCCACTCTCCTAAGAATCAACTTAGGGTTTCACTATATTCTTTCACAATTACAACAATGAATTCTTCAATCAAGAATTCAACTCTAGTGTTTTCAAGGCTTACACTCAAACCTTTACAATAATAGTTAATCTCATAAGATTCAACTCTTAAATATAACAATAATGCCCAAGCATTAATTCTCATAAATCCAAATATGAAAGAATCAATTAGGGCAATAAATGAAGCTTGAGAGAACAAAGAGCAAAGTAGTGAGAGATAGAGTTAATTGTAAAAATAATTTACTTACTTACTTAAAGAAGAGTTTCCCCAACATTAAATATGCTCCTCTCACAATAGGAGTCCGTTACTCTAACCATTTAATGTAAATACTTTTACTGAAACACTTTTAATTAAACAGAAAAGTTGTTGGACAGAGTCGCGTACGACCATACACTCAAGGTGTACACATGTACTGCTCTTTAAAAGCCAAATCCTAATTTAGACAGTGGCTTTCATTCGATCATACATAGTAAGTGGTATGCCAGTACTAAACCTTCTGCTTAAACAACATAAATTGTTAGAAAACTTAGTGGTATGCCTGTACCAACTATAGTACGGTTGTACAACCATGAATTTTACAGAAATATATCAAAACTTAAAGAATTGATTGTTAACATTAAAATCCATAATTATAGGGCTAACATTTTATATTTTATATTATATTATCTTATTTTTATCTAAATAAATTTTATTCAAAAATAATTGATTATTTATATTTGTTAATTACTAATTATTTTGTATTATATTATCTAATTTTTTTCTAAATAAATTTTATTCAAAAATAAATACTAATAATTTTATTTATATTTATTAATTACTAATTATTTTATATTTTATATTACATTATCTAATTTTTTACCTAAATAAATTTTATTCAAAGATAAATACTATTAATTTGATTTCTATTTGTTAATTAATAATTATTTTATATTTTATGGTATATTTATTAAAGTTACAAAATATTTCACATTATTAATATATACCTTGATATTTTCAAATTCATACTATGAAAGCCAAGTGAAATGGATTGATTGAGTACACTTCTCAAATTTCAATTAATATTATAAAAGAGAATATGAACAAATAAAATGATGGTTTTATCATTTCTCTAAATTTATTAAAACTATTTTTAATTTTATTTTAATTATCAAATAGTAATGATTTTAATTTATAATAATTAATTTATATCTAAATAGTCTATTCAAAATTAAATATAAATATGAATTATTTTTATTAGAAATGATTAGTTTTAAGAAAATAAAAGTTTATTAAATAATCTAAATTTGTTAAAACTAATTTTATTTTATTTTAATAGTATAATAGTAATAGTTTTAATTTATAATAATTGATTTTTATGATAAAATTATATAAAAGAAAATATTACTTATAATTATTTTTAAAAATATAAGGTATTTATTAAAGTTACAAAATGTTACACATTGTTACTATATGATTTAATAAAAAATCTAATTATCTAAATTATTAAAATTTCTAAAATATTAATTATATTAAATTTGTAATAGATGATTTATTAGAATTACTTTTATTTTATTTTAATTATCTAATAGTAATAGTTTTAATTTATAACAACTAATTTTGATAATAAAATTATATAAATAAAAATATTATTTATAATTTTTTAAAAAATATGAAATACTTATTAAAGTTAGTCAAAAATACCTAATAAGCATGAGTAAGAATATCAAATAATATTTTCTACTAGTATATAATGCTTAAATAATAAATATTAATTCAAAATTATAAAAAATGGTATCATGATAAAAGAAAATTTTAAAAAGTATAATATAAAATTATGATAAATGATGGGTCAAATAAATTATACTAACATGCAACACACATTATAAAAATATACTAAAATATGGAAGAGAGATAAGAGAAACATTTGTTTTATCTTTTTCTCTAAATTTATTTGATTTAATAATTTAAATTCATATTTATAACTAATTTTAGTTTAAAAGTTATATTCAAAATCAAATATAAATATTAATTTTTTATTATGTAATTTTAATCTAAGAATTTTATTCAAAATCAAATATAAAAATTAATTATTTTTAATATCTAATAAAGAATTACTCATATAAAATATTTCAATTGAAATTTTAACTAGTTTTTACAAATTAAAATATTTAATTTTTTGTATTATTTAATGTTATATAAAATTAGATAAGATTATTTTTTATAAATTAAAACTATTATTATTTTTTTATAAAATTAGATGAAAATTAGGTTGTACAAATTAAAATGACTACTATTTAATTTTTTAAATTTAGTCTATTTTACATAAACTTAGATAAGAAATTATTTTTAATTTTTTACAAGTTAAAATTATTATTGTTTTAGTTTTTTATATTTATTTTAACTAGATAAAATTAATATTTATATTTAACTTTAAGCATAATTTTTTGAATAAAAATTAAATTTTATATAAAAGTAATTAAAAAATTAGTTCATAAATTGAATGAGAAGATAACTTGGTAACTTTGATTGTTATCTCAAAATATACATAACTACATGATGAATGGACAAAAGTGGAGGAACTATGAGTATAAGGTCTCCCTATCTTCTCTTATATATGTACTACACATACACTACGAGTATTAATTATATGTTAACGTAGAGGTAATTTAAATAGACTATGCACAAATGATTAATCAACCAACTATTCATATATGCTTTTTGTAAATTAAATCATGTTAGAATTATAAAATAATAAATTTAAACAAAATATAATAAGTTTCACATGATATATTTAATATTCATATATTATTTATAATATTATGAATCAAATAAAATTAGCTAAGAATTCTACAAAATGCATTTGGATTGAAAAGAATTCGAGTAAGAGCATGAAAGCGGAAAAAAGAAGTTTGTTTAGGAAGACAGACGTATGTGATTGGCAAAAAAGGAAAAAGAAGAAACGTGCGGAACGGGGTTCTTGCTGGAGAAGAGGCAGACCCGCCACAAATACAAATACACGTTCGGAAGCTGGTATGCGTGGCACGTGCGACTCAACATCAAGCACGTGGGTACCTCCATTTTTGCCTCTCTTTAAAGCAAGGCTTGCCTCATAATGTATTTCTTCTACTCCCATTTGACGCTTTCGAAAAATTCCAAATTATAAGAGTCTTGAGCAGAAAAACAAAATAAAACAAAAATTTTTGAATTGCATGAAAAAGTTGATACGGCAATTGATCCGTGGGAAAGAATTATACTAATTATCCTCAGTTAATATCTCTTTTGCTCATCGGATTTAGGTTAGCTTTTGATTTCCCTTTGAACTTTGATGAATCAACAATTGTTGATCAGATGGGGCTTGGGGTTCATATTCCTTGTTATAAGATTGTTTGTCGTAAACTTAGATCCTAATTCAATCTCATGCGGCCTGTTCTGCTTTACGGTGCTGTAAGATGTGAATATTTCCAATGTTTGTTTATATAATTTATGTTGTATTTTATGTCTCTTAATTCGATCATAATGAATCAGGTTGGGTTTAATCGAATGTGTAATTTTTTAATGTTGATTTTAGTTTCAAATATATATATGATTTTTAGGTTTTTCTAGTGATGCCAGTTTATGAAACAATTCCTGAACTGAACAAAAAGAAGGATAATATTAAGAAAATTGTCAATTAATTTGATGATTGTTATAGTTTTGCTTTGAAGGATTCACATAGTAATTTGCTGAAATTAATGTATCATTGTGCCAAACTGCCGTCACTGAGTGGATAATTTCTAGGATGTGTGCTGCATCTATCAAATGACTGTGATTTAATATTTGTCTATGGAAACAATTATGATAGGATCTATATTTACTACTAGTGCTATCATGGGGACTTCAAAATTTTTTTGTTGAAGTTGGTGAAAATTATACGGAGATGAAAGTTATTTTAAGGTGTAATCTGTTCATTTACTTGATTGGAACTGGGAATTGATGATGCTTTGGTTTATCACGAAATAAATTTTTGTCCTTTTCTTTTTGGTAAAGATTAATAACCGTTAATTGGCAGCTTTTGTTCGAGCAATTGTCTGCTAAATGAAAGTATGTCTTCGCCAAGCAAGAGAAGAGATATGGATGTCATGAAATTGTAAGTGCTTCTTTCATTATTTTTCTCGCAGTTGCCTAGTGTCTAGAATGTTAATTACTGTGATGATCTTTAATCACCTCTGCGTTTGAAACTATATGATTGTATTACTTACCATTACTGATGTTTTCAGTATCTGATTCTATATATAGAGCCTTTGCTTCTTGCATCACCCTTTTGGCGTTATGTTTGTTGATTGTAACTGCAATAATGGTGTTTTCTTCACCTTTCTGTTTTCATGCTTACCAGGATGATGAGTGACTATAGCGTGGAACCAATCAATGATGGAATTAATGAATTCAATGTGGAATTTCATGGGCCAAAAGAAAGTAAATTCCTCTTACATTGCCTATTGCCATTGATGCTAGAGACCCTCCTTCCTAATATATGTATTTGTTTTCCTGTTCTGTGTATGGTTTGCATTGTTGGCACAAACGGAAAAATGCATATTCTGGGATGGCTTCTGAAATTAATGACAAATAGTTGAGAACTGGATAAGTTTACTTTTTTCTCTGAGTTATTTCTATAAATCCTACAAAGTTTTCTTGTGTCTATGAGATAGCCATTGTCATCTGATTTTGTGCTCTCTTCGTTCTTTATAATTTTTTTTGTCCTAAATGGTTCCAGGCCTCTATGAAGGTGGTGTTTGGAAAATCCATGTTGAACTACCAGATGCTTATCCATACAAATCTCCTTCCATTGGGTTTCTGAATAAAATATATCATCCTAATGTTGATGAGATGTAAGATTTCTTGAACATTTAGTACTCATTTGACTGTTAAATTTTTAAGCTTTTGGTTTTGCGTTTAATACTTGTTAATTGGTTTTGTACTTGTATCTTGCTGCTCTGTGATATCATACTTGGGTACACCTTGTTTGCCTGACACACCACACAAACGAACATACGCAAAAAGTTCTTCCATATCATTTTTGAGGCATGTTCCATAAGGAGTCCACAACAGTGTAGTTGGTGCAGTTGTTCCCTGGCCATAGAAATTCTTTTTTCAGGAAAGACTTGTCATAAAATGATGAATTATTGGATCCTGATAATTTCTCCCTTATTTATCTTGTGAAATTTTTTCACTATTGGTTTAATTTTTGTTGTTGATTTTCTTCGTTAATTTGTAGGTCTGGTTCTGTATGCTTGGATGTCATCAACCAATCTTGGAGTCCTATGTTTGGTAATACAATCAAAACTTCAAGTATCTACAAATGCAACTCACACTGATGCACATACACAATGACACGAAATCTATGTTTAGCATGGACTTTGCGACTACACTAGATCACTAATGTTTATGCTTCCTTTATTAGTGAAGATAATATCTCACAGTTCAGTGTTTACTATGTAGTCAAACTTCAAATTCTGCAAACGCAACTCAGATTGATGGACATACACTATAACAAAATCCATGTTTCAGTTTGGAACCTACAACTTTCAACTAGATTACCTTTGTGTTTGTGCTTCATAACCTGCCAACTAGAATGGCTTTCTTGCACAATCTGGCATGAAACTCCTTCCTTTTTCTTTTTGTAATTTTCATCTGAAAATGGAACATAGCTTTGAGGGAACCCCTTATAACATAATAGTTATTGGTTATATGGATAGGCATCCGACAGATTACATGTTCTGTGGCATGGAAATGGTTTCGTGCAGACCTAACTAAGGGAATTGTTGGCAGGAAAATATCTATATTTAACAGAGTGGTTTCCTCCACCCATCGATGCCCAGTCCTTCCTTTCTAGATTAAAGCTCCGTATATTTTAGAGAGAGTTTTTGCTTAAGTTTCAAAAGATTGTGAAACGTCTGGTTCCATTCGTCATTTTGGTCTTCAGCTGTCTTACCAAGGTTTTCTCTGGCTGCAGATCTTTTAAACATATTTGAGGTTTTTCTTCCACAGCTGCTACTTTACCCAAACCCGTCAGACCCACTAAATGGTGAGGCAGCATCACTGATGATGAAGGATAAGAAGCAGTATGAAGAGAAAGTGAAAGGTGGGACCATATTCTGTTCAGTTTCTGTTCATCCTTAGTTGTTTGATATAAGTGTTGAACCTTTGCATAGCGTATCATCAGGAGGTTTTGTGCTTTTATCGCTGTCTTGTTGATAACGAACAGTGAATGCATTCTGCTGGAAACTTCAGATAGTCTTCTGAGACTGTACACCATGAGATCATTCTTTTCGAAATTTCTGCCTGATGCATGTATTTTAACATTTTCCCCGGTTCTTATTCATTGGTATCAGAGTACTGTGAGCGCTACGCAAAAAAGGAAAATATTTCCAGGACTCTATCAGAAGATAGCAATGATGATATCAGTGATGATGATGATATAAGTGTTGGAGAAAGTGCATCAAGTGAAGACAATGTAGCTGGTGAAGCAGATCCCTGATCCTCATCCCGTCAAATATAAATCTGGGAATCTCCATATTGTCATGCCCATTTTTTTAAAAAAGTCTTTAGTTGCTAGTCAGTTCTCTTAATTTCTTTGGAATTGATGAGGGATTAGTTAGAGTTGAAGTACATGATACTTATCCATGTAACAATATGCCATTTAGCAGGGACGTTGAATATAGTGAAAAATTGAAATCAAATAAATATTTTGGAATGGTTTATAGTTTGTTTTCTTTTTTGGCATTGTGGCATATAAGGTTAAAGGGTAAGATTATCGCTCTGTATACTTCCAAGAAGATTAAAAATGTAACCGCTGCCTGATAATGAGCATTGGCACCTAATATTGCATGGTTCAACTCTATACTGCATTCTTTGCATTTCTCAAATTACAGCTGTCCGATAATTTCTGATAGCCGGATACATGATGATATATTTTATGAACTATGAATATTGCTAGGACAGGCCAACTGGCCAACGAAAACGACACCACAATCGAAGTCCTTGTTTTCTATCTTCTGAAGAAATTGTTTCTTGGAAAGACGAATTCCATTGTGAACTCAGCCAAGTTGTCCTGATACCAGATTCCAAGAAGCATTTAAACATAGGGATTTCCTATAACTTGTGTTCGGTGATTATCAGTTATTACATGAATGTTTCTCGCAAAGCTATCGAAAACCCGTTCGCTGGCTAACCTTAGAGCTGTCCATTGACAAAAATGAAGCAAATCTCTATTTGGGTGGTCTGCATTTCAATCTTCCTACTTCTCCACGCAACAAATTCTGCAGTAGATGATGTAGTCAAGAGCTCACTTATCAATTTTCTTGCCAAGCTGAATGGTACCAATGGCGAACCGGATCCAAGTTTTGGCTGGAACAATGCCACTGACCCTTGTCGGGATGGCTGGAAGGGTGTGATCTGTGATAGTCAAACCAAAACTACTGTTAGAAGGATATATCTCAATCAGTCCAGTCTTTCAGGAGTTTTTGACGCTGCTCTTCTCTGCAATGTGCCACCTCTTGCTTCATCCCTTGTGCATATCAAGATTGATCGAAACAACATTAGAGGACAGTTGCCATATGAGATAGCAAACTGCAAAAATCTGACCCGCTTGCTTATTGGCCAGAATCGATTGACTGGCAATCTTCCTGACTCGCTAACTATGCTCATAAAGCTGAAAAGGATTGATATTTCATTCAATGACTTCTCAGGTGAAGTGCCTCATTTGAATTGGATTTTAGGTCTTTCCACTTTTCTTGCTCAGTATAATAATCTGACTGGTGAAATACCAAATTTTGATCTCACCAAGTTTGAGATGTTCAACGTTTCCTACAATGATTTCACTGGTCCTATTCCTGTGAAGACGGGACCTTTCAACGAAAGTAGCTTCGCGGGCAATCCTGGATTATGCGGATCTTTATTGAATAAAGATTGTTCACTTTCATCAGGTGGTAATAAGACAAGTGACACAGGGGGAAATGATTCAGATGGTATTTCAAAAGATGATATTATCAAGTACGTTGCGTATGGAATAGTAGGCATTTTGTTCTTCAGTGCCGTAATTTACCTGCTGATTAGAAGAAATAAGAACAAGGAACGGGGAGATTCAGTTCAACAAGCTTTATCAGCTGATGATATAGAAAAGCCAAGTGATGTTTCAACTAATCATAAAACTGGGACAAGCAGATCCGCTGAATATGGTGCAACGGCTTCTACATCCCTAGTAATTCTAACAAGTCCTGTGGTGAACGGATTCAGCTTTGATGATTTGTTGAAAGCTCCAGCAGAGTTGATTGAAAGAGGAAAGCATGGAAATCTCTACAGGGTAATATGTGAGAATGGATTGGTGTTAGCAGTAAAAAGGATTAAAGATTGGCCAATTTCAAGCAGTGAATTTAAGCAGAGAATGCAGAACGTGTTCCAGGTTAACCATCCAAATCTATTGGCACCTCTTGCCTTCTACTCTTCTGTACAAGAAAAGCTGTTGGTTTACGAGTACCAGGAATTCGGAAGTCTCCACAAGTTCCTTTACGGTAAGTACCCACAAACGAAAGTTGTCCTTCATTATCAGGTTTTTTAGGGTAATTGATATATAAAAAAAAAAGGAATATAATTGGGTTAAAAAAATGCATAAACAAATTAAAAATTAAAAATATGAATAAAGGATAAAAAAATGATTGAATAATTTAATTCATATTTGAAATTACTATGTATCAATCATAAAAAGTAATTGTTAGAATTACACGTTCAATATCTATTCAATTTTTTCTGAAATCTACATTTTTCATATATATGTATACAATGATTCTAATTTATTAATTAAATTATAAAAATTTTATAAACATCAGAAAATATTATTTGTTAAATCATAAATAAAATATTATCAATTTTTTAGTTAATATAATACATAAAATAGCATAATATTATTATTTTAAAAATACAAGCATATATAAATTAATTTATAATTATTCATCATATTAAAATTTTTTAATATAAAGTTTAAAATGGTTACAAAACAAGTTAAATAGTTAATTAAATGTGATGTAATATGATGTTAATATAATAAATATTTTATGTGAGAATATCATGGTTGTTTTATTTAGTTAAACTAAAATCTAATTCTAATTAAATGAAGTTGAATATTTTAATTTCATTTTCCGTATGATGAAATATTCCACAACAAAATAACGTAAAATGATGCAGAAAGATGTCAGATGATAATCCGAGCATCTAACACAAGCTAATGTTTTAGGAACACAAACAGGCAAAGCATTTGAGTGGATCATCAGATTAAATGTTGCATCTAAAATTGCCGAGGCATTGGCTTTCACGCATCAAGAACTACTTGTCCATGGGATTGCTCACGGAAATCTAAAATCCTCCAACATTTTGTTCAACAAAAACATGGAGCCATGCATAAGTGAGTATGGATTAATGGCTGTTGACAATAACCAAGACGGCATTTCTTCTTCTTCCTCAATCATCAAAACCAGTGATTTCAAGGCAGACGTCTACGGGTTCGGAATCATTCTGCTTGAATTACTTACTGGAAAACCAGTGCAGAGCAATGGAACGGACTTGGCAACGTGGGTTCATTCTACTGTTCGAGAAGAATGGACAGTAGAAGTTTTTGACAAGACTCTTATGTCAGAAGGTGCAAGTGAAGCGAGGATGGTGAATTTACTTCAGGTTGCTATAAAATGTGTTGCAAGAAACCCAGAGAATAGGCCTGCAATGAACCAAGTGGCATCCATGATCAATGCTATCAAGGAGGAGGAAGACAAGTCCGTAACTTCTGAAGCTTCTATCGTGTAAGGAATACAGTTAACATTTTGAATCTGGATACCATATGATACATTTGGTAAACGAAAGTTTGTTCAGTTTTCATTGCTTACATTATCCATAACAAAATTAGCATTTCTTTCTTTGTCGAGTTACTTGATTTTTTTTTTTTTGAAACAATAATGGAGTTGTCTTCTCGCCTTCTTTGTATGCAATGGTAAAAGAATTATTCTATGAATTAATTCTTTACAAGGAGAAAAATAACTAAATGATATATTTTTTATAAAATATTTTCCAAAATAATGTAAAGCAAAAGTTATTTCTCAAAATAATAAATTGTAAATTGTCTTATATGATTTTCTCCTTCAAAATAACTCTATTTATTATCTTTTTATCCCTAAAAAAAATTTGACAACTAAATTCAAAATTAAAGTTTTCACTTTTAATTTGGTTTGTTTTGTGATAAATGAATACTATGAGATTCACCAGCCGAACGAAATGTCTTGATAAGGAGGTAAGAAAATTAATGAATTAGAGATTTGATACAATTGATTGAAAAAGGTCTTTGAAAGCTCCAAAAGGACTCATAACTGAAAAGATACTTTAAAACTTAGAAAAGAAAAAATGGTTCATTTTATTGTAAATCTTGGAATTAAAGCAACTAACATGAATAGTAATGATCTAGCTGAGGATGTTAGAAAGTTGTTAGAATTGGTAGATGAAGTTCCATTACACATAGATGATAGAACATTTAACAAATTTATATCTATGAAGAAGACTATATAAAAGTCTAATTATCTTCATAGAATAAAAATAAAATTCATTCCTTAGGATAATCCTTTAAGGCCTATAATTAGTACAACAACTTTTTTAAACTTAAAATATGAAAAGCATGCATCAGAAAGGATAAATGAATGGATAATTATGATTAGATTTGCCATTAAATTTGGTATATATACCCCTGTTGATGCATACGAATTATGCAAAGCTACAATGATTTGAATACATAAAAATATTGGAAATCACTTGTAGCTCATATAACTATTAAAGATGAAATCAACAAGGACGCGTTAATTGAAAGCGTATTAGCTATAATGGTAGATGCTTTACGAAGAGTATTTTATAGTTTCCCTTTTTTCATAAAGTCATTAGAATAATAACAATCTTTTATGTCTTTAATGAAACATGTATTATTTTGATAACTTTGCCTGTGAGTTCCAAAAATATTATTACGATCTTGATTTGACATTTGAAAATTGCATGCTAGAATTATTTTTTGCTAAATTACCTAAACCTCAACCAAAAGTAGCAAGAACAGCTTTCTAACTTCTCCTAAATGAAGACAAGATAATGGATGGTTTAGGTGGAAGAATTCAAGTAGTAAGTTATGCCATGAGAAAAATATGCATTGAACTCCAAGGTAAGATGCAAACCGTCTTTCTTATTTGAACAAGAATTGTTCCCAAATTGAGTATGTTCCTTATAGGTATAGTTATTCCTTAAGATCAAAAGAAAAATCTAAGATAAGATATTCTTCTAGGAAGAAGTTTAAAGGCTATAAGAAGATAAGAATTTTGAGAAGAAAAAGAGATGTTAATAGAAACTCTTTTATTACAAACAAAACCAACCTTAGAGACAAAGATAAGATAAATGCTTTCAAGAAAAAATATGGAAGAGAACTTAAGTGTCATAAGGGAAAACCTTTGAGCAAAGAGAACCTAAGTGTCCTAAGGGAAAATCTTTGAGCAACTGCTCTTATAGCTAGATTTTTGGTGCCAAAAAACATAATGTTGATACATGCCCACATAAAAATAAAAGAAAAGAAAATCTTCGAAGAATTTTCTTTTGAAGATGAGAGTCTAGTATATGAATTTATAGTAGAAGAAGATTTATTTAATGTAAACTTTGAGATGGATTAAATCTATGAAGTAGTTTCTAAATATGAAACTAATAGGGATAAATTTGATTTATAGACAACATAAATATTCATGATGACAACAAATGAAGTTGCTATAAATGAAGAGTTATTCCCTTTGAGTAATGCTCTAGTACATGAGGAGTCATTCCAATACGAGGATCTATCTAAAAGTTGTTTAGAATGGAAGCTACCTAAGATAAACATGAACACTATTTATAACAAATTCAGGTTTAACTTCAAGTCAATAGTAAATAGCTCTTAATCTAAGTCTACAGCTTGGTTTTCTAGCATAAAGCTAGAGACGTTGGATATACTGTTGATTAACCTTACAAAATTAGAGAAATGATTAATAAAATAAAAGGAGAGTATATATACATTCATGCAGGGTTAGTCTAAATAGGACTAGTACCTTTGTTTAATCTCCCAGTGGATAATTCTACGATAGTAGTACTCTTAAATTAAAGATGGAAAAATTTTAAAGATTAGCTAATATCGGGTGTTTAGATTAACCTAGCCAATGGTCCAGTTTGATTTCAAAGCTATCCAAATTACTTAATGGCTTTGAATGATAAAACCTTAAAAAATTAATTAACCTTAAGAATCAAATCTAGTAATATGAATAAAATGAGTTTCCAAGCCAAATATTGGACGTATCACATTAGGATAGTATTTAGACTCATCAATACTACCAATTTTGGAGTGAGAAATGTTTATACATTGTTTGAAGAAGGTTCATGTTAGTCATAAAACAGTGGTTAAGAGGGGGGTGAATTGACAAACTTTAAAAATTTTAGCAAACTATTTTCAAAATCAGTAAACTATTTTTGAAAATAGAAGAAAACTAATTTAAAATTTAGTAAGTTGTTTTGTCAAACCAGAGTCAATTTTAAAATAGTTTTAGAGTTATGAAAATAAATTGACTTAAATACTCCCCTAAGAATAACTTCAAATAAAGTCCTTCTATAAGAAACCTTTTTAAATATAACAATAATTAAGAATAACAAACTAATAAATAGAATGATAAAAGAAGATAATAGTAGACAAACAACGTATAGTGGTTCGACCTTAATGCGTACATCCATTCTTTCAAAACCTAAGTTTTGAGGTTCCACTAATAAAAAAAAAAAAATAAGTTTTCAAAGAATAACTTGAAACCTTTACAATAATAGCTTTTAAGGCTAACTAGCAATCTATTCAAGTAGCTCACTTGTAACCTCTTCAAACCTTAAGTTTTCAATAGATTTACTTGTAACGTCTTCAAATTTTCTCACAAGGTTAACTAGACAACCTCTTATAATGATCAAATATTTTAAGAATAAAATCCTCACACTCTTTACAAAAATCTTATTTAAAAAGATTGAGAATAAGTATTCAAATGAAGCTCTCTTTAAAAACACTTTTTAAAATGTATATGAATTAAATCTTTTTCATTCTTTATTTTTTCTTGTGTTTTCTAACTTCAAAAATCATATAAATATGTAAGTTAATCTGAAAATAGCTTTATGTTACGTTAAATCAGTGAGTTGATTTCATGTGATAGATTTATTACCAAACACATGATTTTTGAAAACTTAACATTTTTAGAAAATGGAAGTATATCTAAAAATCATTTTATGAAAAGAGGAAATGTTTTATCTTTAATTTGAGCTTCATAAGGTAAATATCATCTAAATTTTCTTAACAAAAATTCTAAGAAAATACCTTGAATAAAATTCTAAAAAATAAATATTCCTTAAAATCTTCTTCCATAACCATTGGATTCCTTCAATCAATGTAGCTATTGGATTCTGATTATCAAAAATCAATTTGACATGTTCCCTTAATATTTGATTTTAAAAAAATCAAAAATATGAAATTTGTAATAAAAGTAATTTGAAAACAAATAAAATTAGAAATATCTTATAAAAAAATAGATAATTGTCTTATCTTTCCAAATATTTCAAAGATAAATTAATTAGCTAATTACCAAGTCAAAATAAATCAACTAAGATATTTACTAAATCATTATCCATTAAGTTTCAATAATCATGTGAGGTCATTAAAATAATTATCATTTAACAATAATTAATTAATCAAAATAATTACTAATCATAAATCACATTATAAATCACATAAGAATAAAAAAATAACATGATTTACTTGACATATTCATTGGTAGAAAATATTTAATCCAAAGACATAAAATAAATAAAGTAAAAACTCACTTAAATTAATTAAACAATACGTAAACTTAATCAATTTTGACAATCATCAAAATTGAAAAGTCAATATTCTCTTTCTTTTTGATGGTGATAAAACTTGATTAAAAAAATGTTAAACATAGAATTTCAAAGCATAAATTTAAAAGCATTAAAATAGAATTTTAGAAAAAGCTTCCCTTTTTAAAATGCTGCATATTAGAGTGAAAAGCTCCCCCTACAATGATGCACATGTAGTTGCTTTATTGCTCTTCTGAAATACTATCGTATCTAAATACACATATATCCAACACATGAGATAATGTATCATAGCCTAATATAAGATCGATAAAAAGTTAAAATGCAGCATGCATGCAAAATAAACCAAAACTACATGCAAAAACACAACGTAACCATAAGTATTATTCTCCCTATAGAGCTAAATTCTATTTTGTTCTTCTCCCCTTTTATGATCATGAAAAAGAAAAGAAGGAAATAGAATCATAATATCAAAACTTTAATAAAATTACTAATGAGATAGAAATAAAATAGTAAAATAGTAAGGTACTATAAAGAATAAGGGATAGATGAACTTCTAGGAGCTCCAGCTACTATAGGCTTGGTCTTCATGATGGAGAAAGCCCTTGTCATCCCTCGTCAAACATGTTGGGTTATTGAAGGTTTGAGGATAACTTGTGTGTTATCCTCATCATTATATGAGTCTATTTTCATTGCTTTAGCTTCTTTATCTTCTATTTGGTCCTTAGTTTGTTGTTTTCCTTTCAGCTTTGGTAGTGTCTTTGTTGTCGAATCATCCTTTTCAGCTTCAGGATCCTTTTTTTCTTCTTGTGGCTCTAGAATGATTGGTTCCTCTTCTTTTGCTTATTTTTTCTCAGTCTCCTTCTATTATGGTTCATTATACAAGCTGTCCAGTAAGACTCCTAATCCTCTAAGTTCCTTGATAACATTATTGATGGCTTGAGCAACCACAACATTAACAGGAACAACTTGTTTGAGTTATGAGACAATAATATTCATTAATAATACAGAAACAAGAATAGTAAAATGGTTAGGAGGTTTCCAAATTTTTAAAGCACTCAACAAGGGCTTAGGCAACTTCTTTCAGGAATCAAAATCTCAATTAACTGTTCATATTCACTAGCCAACCTCATTATGCTTTCACAAATCTATTATATCTTATGAGCAAGTTTCTCTGTATCAGTACTAGCATACTATTTTTTTCCTCTTGCTTCCTTGTTTTCTTGACAAATTACATGTTTAGCACATCCCCTTTTGAGAGATTACTGAAGGTTTTACCATCCAGTTTCAACTTAAAGTGCTTGAACAAAACTGTTAGAAACATTCCATATGGTAAAGCTTTTATTTTTATCATATTACTTATCCACAACATGATCAAATGATAGAGATTCAATGGTTTCTTATTTACAACATGTCACATTATATAGATCTCCAAGTCATTGACATAAGTAAAACTACCTAATCCAGGCAGAATAACATGGGACAGAACAGATCTATTACCAAACATGATTTTTAAAAACTTAATATTTTTAGAAAATGAAAGTATATATGAAAATTATTTTATCAGAAGAGGAAATATTTTATCTTTGATTTAAGCTTCATTAGGTAAATATTCTCAAAATACTCTTTAACAAAAAATTCTAAGAAAATACCTTGTATAAAACTTCCAAAAATAAATATTCATCAAAATATTCTTTCATAACTGTTGGATTCCTTCCATCAATGTAGCTATTAGATCTTGATTACCAAAAATCAATTTAAAATGTTCCCTTTTGCATGAATGACTTAATATTTGATTGTTAAAAAATCAAGGATATTAAATCTACAATAAAAGTAATTTGAAAATAAATAAAATTAGAAATATCATATCAAAAAATAATAAATAATTATCTTATCTTTTCAAATATTTCAAAGATAAATTAATTAGATAATTCCTAAGTTAAAACAAATAAGCTAAGATAATTATCAAATCATTATCCATTAAGTGCTAATAATTACGTGAGGTGATTAAAATAATTACTATTTAACAATAATTAATTAATGAAAATAATTAGCAATTATAAATCACATAAGAATTCAAAAATAACGTGATTTACTTAACATATCCATTGATAAAAAAATATTTAATCCTAAGAGATAAAATAATTTAATTAAAAACTCACTTAAATCAATTAAAAAATACTTAAATTTAATCAATTTTGACAATCATCAAAATCGAAAAGTCAACAGTTCAGATAACTATAAACAATTTCATAGAAAATAAATTAACCTGTAAAACTTAGTTGACCTAAGAGTTAGATTCTCACTGAACTTGCAAAATCTTTTAGACAAATAAGATCTTCTCAAATCATTTAAAGGGAAAAGAATAGAATCTTTAATTTAGAAGAACCTATGAGAGATTTTCAAATCTTTAATCCTTAACTTAGAAGAAACTTGTCTTTTAAGAATTCTTTCAATTACTTCTCAATAGGCCAACTTCTAAGGAGATTTGTTTTAGAAACTTCCTCCACACTTGGTTAGGAAGAATAACTTACTAGAAGGCCAATCTTTATAGATACACCAATACAAATAAAGATTTCTAGAGCCTCACATGAAGAAGAGGATGGCCAATTATCTAGAAGTAGAAGAATAATAGGGTATAAAAAATTAATTACTTTTGAATATATCAACTTCTAAGGAGATTTATATTAAAAACTTCCTCTATACTTGGTTAGGAAGAACAACCTACTAGTAGGTCAATCTTTATAGATAGTTCAATATAAATAAATATTTTTAGAGCCTCTAATAGAGAAGATGATGGCTAATCATCTAGAAGTAGGAGAATAATAAGGTATAAAGAAATCAATTTTCCTATTTATGCAGATAATGATAAGGATCAAGAGAATATTAAATCAATGATACATGTAACTCTAATTTACTCAGGTTGTTAAAGAAATATAAAATATTTCTCAACAACTATCAATTCCTTTTAAGGATGTCTTAAAGATAGTTTCCCTTATTCTCCTTTTAAGGATGTCTTAAAGATAGTTTCCTTTATTCTAGTGACATCTTAGAATATCTTTAGCCTGAAAGAAATAAATTTTAGCATCTACATTAAAGTAACATTAAATTTGTAGGTTATTATGATTATTCTTTAGATGCATTAATTGACATAAGTACAATAATCAATAATGCAAGACCAAATGCATTATCCAATGAATGGTGACATCAATTGCTAGAATCTATAGTAATAAGAATGGTAAGTGGATAGGTAAATGTAGTTACCCATTGTGTAAGAAAAGTACTAGTGATAATAAGAGGTGTTTAGTTCACCATTTATAGAATTTTAATCTTCCTAAATTAAATATAAATATGATATTAGGGAATGATTTTTTTAAAAGGGCAAAGATAAAATTATCCTTTTATGTAGGATGAACAATCATTTTCCCTTATAGGTGTAGAGATCATAACTCTTAATAAACCTAAACTTAAACTTAAGTTTTGTTTTTATCCAATCAAAGTGTCTGAGTTATATTATTCTATTCCTTATGAACCAACATTTAAAGTGAGAGCATAATATGGTGAAACACAAATACATTATTTATTTAGATAAGAAGAAGATTAAAATGATATCAATTAGTAAATAATTATATTTTAAACCATAATGTACAATAGAAAAGCCTATTATATGAAACATGCAATTAACAAGAGCTAAATAGGATAAGTTCCTAATTAAACTTTCCAATAACTTTAGTGATGATCTATTAAAGTTATGGGTTCTAAATGACATCAAATTTAAATTAGAATTAAAAAACTCTGACACTATTATCAAAGAAAAAAATATAACCTATTTTGAAGAGATGATAGAGGAATTTGACAAATAGATTCCTAAGTTTTGAAAAAGGATTGATTAAGGATAATACAAGTCCACGCTCTAGTTTAGACTTTAACATGAGAGTAAGTGCAATGAAACATATGAATGGTTATAGATTATCGTTAAGTAAATAATACAACTAAAGATAATGGCTATAAGATTTCTACAACATGAGATGCCATTATCAGGTTATCTTAAGCAACCTTACATTTTTTCTAAATTTGATTTGAAAAGTATTATTAACAAGTCAAAATGGAAGAATATTCAATACATTTGATGACATTTAATACTCCTCAAGGAATGTATAAATGGTTAGTTATATTATTTAGCTTAAAGAATGCTTATAGTATTTTTCAATATAAAATGGATAATACTTTTAAAGCATTGAAAAATTTTTATAGGATCTATATAAATAATATATTATTTTTAGCAACAATGAAGCTAAACATATGAGTCATTTAAAACGAGTGACTGATATCTTTCGAAAGGAATGTATGATTTGATTTGAAGAAAGATAGAACAGTTTAAGGAATGGAAAAAGTTTTTAGGAATTGAGATAACTAAAGGAAAAATATGGTTGTAGGACCATATATCTGAAAAATTAACTATGTTTCTTGATGAACTAAAGGATAAAAAGTAAGTATAAAGATTTTATGGACTTACTAACTATGCTTGATAATTTGCTAAAGATTTATCTAAATACTTAGGTAGAATTGTAAAGAAAATTTCCAATAAAAAACCTTAGTATTGGAATAATGAAGACACTCAGACTATAAAATAAGTCAAAAAAAGAATGAAAAATTTATCTCATTTAAGTTTACCTTTTGATGCAAATGGATTAGTCTTGGAGATAGATGCTTCAGATAGTAATTAGGGTGCAATTCTTAAATTAAAGGTTGAAAATCCAAATCTATTTGTAAGTATTGGTATGAAACTTTTAAGGTGCAAAATTGAACTATCCAATTCATGAAAAAGAAGTTCTTGCCACAAGGAATGATATAAAAGCTTTTTATATCTTTTTAGTGGTTAAGAAGTTTGTTCGTAAAACAAATTCAATTTATATTAAAAGGTTAATGAATTTGAGCTTCAATGAGGCTAGGCAAACTAGACTTTTGAGGTTGTAAGAATGATTTTGCTATTATGAATTTGATATTGAATATAGTCCATCTAATAAAAATATAATAGTTGATTCTCTTTCTCATGAACTAATTGAATTACAAATAGATCCTGGTGCTAAAAAAAAAGCTATGCTGGAACTACAAAAGATAAGGTTATTCGATGAAGCAATATCCCCTTAAGCAAGAAAAGGACGAGAATGAGAGCGTAAGCTTTGGTCTAAGAAGGATGAGAAGAAAGCAAAGATATTAAAAAAAAAAATCTTTATTAGCACTATAAGTGAACTAACATTTATCACTAGAATATTAAATCAAGTTAGTAGCTGTGAGTTCAAAAATACTAGTGAACAAGGTTCCTAAAAACAGTGAGGTAACTCAGGTTCCAGAAAGGGAATGTAAGAAGAAATTGGCTCAACAAAGTGAAATAGTGAACAAAGACAATAAAATAAGCTTTAATGGTAAGAATAGCCATGAGTCTTACATGTAATTTTCCTTCATGCTTCACCAAACCTATATTTTTAAGTTTCATTGTTTAAAGTTTAAAATTTTAAACACCAACTTCATCCTATTACCCTAAACATAAAATTTTGATGTCAATTTTCTTATATATCAAATAGGTAACCGATTAGGAATATTTAGTTATAATAAATTTTCTAGTTCACATACTTAATTACAACTTTTAATAGTTAGTATATTCAATTATCGAATTATGGTAAATTTACATATTATCCCTTTATTAAAATTCATACAAGGTACAACTTTTGATAATTAAGTTAAATATCCCTTACAGGATAATTTTTTTTAACCTTTAGGCAATCACTATGAGGTTAATCGAGTGATATGCAGGACATGCCATGTTATACTTTGGCTTATGATGTGACAAAATAACAATTTTGTTATTTTTTTTTTAAAAGTACCCCTATAACCACCCTTATCTAAGCTAATTACGGACACCATTAATCACTATTGGTTGATGTAGACCATCATTACTAGTCATTAGATTTCAATGATTGGTCAACAGTGATTAATACTCATATATGATTTTAGTTAACTCTCAATAAGTTAACTCATGTAAATGAATGCACGTAAATATGTAAGTTAATGATTAAAAACACCTAAATTTTGATGAATTTTTTTAATTTTATCCAAAATTTTCATTTATTTCAATAATATACATGAATTTGTATATCATATCTATTAAATTTGGTAATTTTATACCAACATAAACTTAACTTTTCATTTCATATATATTTTAAATAACCAAATACATTCATGATTTTCATCACTAAAATTAATAAATCAATAAATTTATTTTAATAATTTTATATTTTAACTTTCACTTATTTCAAAAAAATAATTGATTTTGTTTACATGTATATCTTTTTAGTTAAGATAAATTGAATAAATTGTATGTTGAATTTTTAAAATAGATACTTAAAATAAAAAAATGAAAATAATTAAATATTTTAGATTAAAATTAATAAAAACATAGTAGTTTAAAATTTTTATTAATATAAAACTAACAAAATTTTGTTAAACTTAATGGAAGATTGACAACACACTAACATACAATATATATGATATAAAAATCAATTTTCTAGTATTTTATTGAAATAAATGAAAGTTCAGGGTAAAATTAAAAAAACTTGCTAAAATTCAGGCATTTTTTTAGTCATTAATCACATATTGTCTATTTATATGGTAAGCAAAAAAATTATAAAATTATAAATCTAAATGTACAAAACCATATCAATGTGTAAATAATTATAATTATGATATATTAGAATTATTAAAAAATAGGTTAGATGACTAAAGAATACGTAAACTTTGATGAGTCTTTCAATTTTACTTTGAACTTTCATATATTTCAATAAAATACTTGAACTTTTATTTTTACATCATATATACCCTTCATTAATATATCAATAGCCGTATGTTAATTTTTGCATCAATGAAGTCCCAAACTATGAAGATTTTATCAAATCATACTCTTAAATTTTTATTTCATTTCTATTTTAAAATAACTTATATACATTTCAGATTTTCATGATTGAAATTAATAAATAAGTAAATTTATTTTAATACTGCTATACTTTATCTAAGATTGGTAATTTCGGTATTTGCAAGTAATTATTTTATATTTTTACATGATTTTAAAATGATAAATCAACTTTAGTTGAGATAAATTATAACTTTAATCAAATTTAATATATAAATAAATTATATGTTGAATTTTTAAAAATAGGTAGTTGAAATAAAATAATGGAAAAAATTGTGATATTAAAAGTTTTAATTGATAAGAAAACTAAGGATATTTTTATTGAAACATAATAAAGATGTTTAATTTAAATACATGAAAGTTTGAATAAAAAAAAGTCATTAGAGTTGGAAGTATTTTGTGATGATTTGGCCTAAAAAGAAAAAATATAAAATCTTTATAATGTAAATAAATGATATTTATGAGATACTTCACAATTGGTATGTATTTGTTGTTTGAACTAATTGACTTTAGTTTCCTACGATGAAAACACTTCATGTTGAACAGCGAAATATATATTTCAAGTTGTGTCCTGTAATTTCCACTTGGAATGTTGACCAACATCATACATTTCAGTTTCATTTATTTCAACATTCCACTTAGAAATTAGGTTTCTTATTCCTTCAGATTCTTTTATTTCTTTTTATATTTTTTGTCTACTGTACTCTCCATCTTTCCAATTAAATGTTGCTGTTCCAGAAACGTGTTATAGACTAGTTACCGGTCAGCGGCAGAGGCAGGTGGAGGAAGAACAAATAAATAAATAAATAAAACGAAGCCGCCCCGAAGAAAACTACAGAGCTATACATATCATGTCCAATCCAACCAATTAATTTTCATAAAGGATGATGATTACACGAATCATGGAATCCAAAATACTGTTCACCTTTCTGTCAATTCTACACTTCATGTTATGTACTGCCAGGGACTCCCTAACCATACATGAAACCTTCAAAGACGGGGACCTTCTAATATCTAAAGGAAACCGATTTGCGTTTGGGCTTTTCAGTCCCGACAGTTCTAGTTCTTGGCGTCGATATCTTGGAATTTGGTACCATAACATTCCAGGGCAAACTGTGGTGTGGGTTGCAAACAGGGACAATCCCATCAGCAGCTCTTCAGCCGTTTTGTCCATTGATAAACAAGGAAATCTTGTTCTCTATAATCACAACAATCCAGTTTGGTGGACAAACGTTTCAGTGAAGGGCCAGGTGTGTCAACTCTTGGATTCTGGAAATCTGGTTTTGGTTCAAGGTCAAAGAATATTATGGCAAAGCTTTGATCACCCAACAAATACATTTTTACCAGGAATGAAGATCGGGTTCAATAAGAAAACGGGCGAGCATCGGTTTCTCACTTCTTGGAGATCAGCAAATGATCCAGGAACTGGAAATTATTCACACAGTGTTAACCCAAGTGGCTCGCCGCAAATTTTTCTGTACAATGGCACCAAATATTTTTGGCGAAGTAATCCGTTTCCATGGAAATCAATACAAGACTTATATGTCCCAAAATTTGTTGAAAATGAGGACGAGGTATCCTTTAGTATTTCTCTCTATAATACATCTATCATCGCAAGAGCAATTCTTGAGCATTCAGGTGTAATCAAGTGGCTAGCATGGAACGAAAATTACGGCCAATGGAAAGAGTTATTCTCATTTCCTAAGGCAAGATGTGATTTTCATGGACGGTGTGGCGCCAATGGTTTGTGCGATTCAAATATGGTTGTTAAATATGAGTGTTCTTGTTTACCAGGGTATGAGCCTAAGTCGCCCAGGGACTGGAATCTGTGGGATGGGAGAAGTGGGTGTGTCAGGAAGAGAAAAGAGCCATCTTCAGTCTGTGAGCATGCAGATGGATTTGTAAAAGTAGATAGCGTTAAACTTCCCGATACAAGAGCAGCTGTTTGGGTGTCCAAGAGCATGAGCCAGATTGACTGCGAACAAGAATGTAAAAGGAACTGTTCTTGCTCTGCATACTCGAGCATGATTATTTCTGGGAATTCTCGGGGGTGTTTAGCATGGTATGAAGAATTGACGGACACCTCGACGGTCTTTCCTGACATCGGCCATGATCTGTATGTTCGAGTTGATGCCATTGAATTAGGTAACTCCAAATATCCTCCCGCTTGACACCAATTCTTTTCCAACCTTCTGGTTCTTGAATTGAAGGATGCAATTTTATTGTAGCAACCAGATCAAGCAGTTTCTTCAAAACAAAGGGAATGCTGTCTGTCGTGATAGTTTGTGTTGTATCAGGATGGATGGTGATCGTCTTATTCGTATATTTCTGCCTAAAGCGAAAGAAGAAACAGAGGTAAGCTATTCTTGAAGCACAGCATTTACTTCTGAACAAATACTAAGTAGAATTGCATTTGATTTATAGAACACAGTTTATGTTTGTCATTTGGTTTGTTAAAGGACAATAAAGAACAAGCAGATCAATATGTTACTTAATCTTATCAAAAGTTCAAACAATGATGAAGATGGGTTGGGGGCTGCAGTTTCAAACAAGCAGGAGGGACGAAGTGGGAGCCATCAGGATTTGGAACTTTTTGATCTCAATACTATACTTGCAGCAACTGATAATTTCTCCCCATCTAACAAAATCGGAAAAGGTGGTTTTGGGACTGTTTACAAGGTATGCAATTGAAATTTGAAGTCCAGATAACCAAGCAAGCTTTTACTTATATGAATGTCACCATGCTTTCAAACAGGGTCAACTATCTAATGGACAGCAGATTGCTATAAAAAGAATGTCTACTACATCGAGGCAAGGGGTCGAAGCACTAAGGAATGAAGTGGCATTGATTGCAAAGCTTCAACACAGGAATCTGGTAAAACTTTTAGGTTGTTGCATTGACAGGGAGGAACACATGTTAATATATGAGTACTTACCGAACAAAAGTTTGGACACATTTCTTTTCGGTAAGTCTCTTTCTAAACACGCTGCGTTGTTTTATCAGGATAACCTTATCATTTCTTTCTTTCTTTCTTTCTTTGTTTCTTAATCAGATGAACAGAAAAAAGAATTGCTAAACTGGGAAAGACGTTTCAATATTATTGTGGGAATTGCTCGTGGGATATTATATCTTCACCAAGATTCGAGATTAATGATTATTCATAGAGATTTAAAAAGCAGTAATATTCTATTAGATGCTGACATGAATCCAAAAGTTTCAGATTTTGGCATGGCTAGATTATTTAAAAGTGATCAAGTTTATGATAAGACAACGAGAGTGGTTGGAACATAGTAAGTTTACACATGGAAAGTGAGATAAGAGCCTAAGAACTCATTCTAAACTCAAATATGAATATAATTCATTTGATTTCATGTCTTGTAATGCAGTGGATACATGTCACCAGAATATGTAGTTTTCGGAAAATTTTCGGTGAGATCTGATGTCTTTAGTTTTGGGGTCGTATTGTTGGAAATCGTAAGTGGCAGAAAGACTAATGGCTTCAGCGGGATGGATCCTTCTTTAAGCTTAATAGGATACGTAAGTAATAAAATCATGTTCTTCGTATATGTTCATCGTGTATTTGTTGTTAGAGTGGGCTACAAAAGTTGTATTGAAGCCTAAGTTCACGTGTGCTTCCAGATAAATATATGGATTGTTGATTAACCCTTCAATCATTTATTCAGGTTTGGGAGAAATGGAATGAAAATAGAGCATTGGAGGTAGTCGATTCATCATTGATAGAGTCATGTAATCCTAAGGAAGCCTGGAGATGCATTCAGGTCGGACTGTTATGTGTTCAAGCAGATGATATGGAAAGGCCGACCATGTTAGAAGTCGTTCTGATGTTGAAGAGTGAAACGACTCTACCTTCTCCGAAACAACCTGCTTTCGTTACGAGAGCATACTCTAGCAATTACAAAGCACCAGAAGAAAAACAAACATCTTGCTCGCTAAATAACGTAACAATTACTACATTAGTAAGTCGTTAATTATGTAGCCAACTCCCTTACATTCTTCCAGCCTATAGCACTTAGTGGCTTAAGTATGTTATTAGAACAATGTTTCATGCATTTATTTGCCTTTGGTTTACACCATATATTGGCAGAAATAGATGTGAAGTGCAATGGCAGTGAAGTCTGCAATAATTGTAAATTTTTTTAACAACTTATGGCTGCAAATCTAGTTTTCCATCATCATGACCAACTCTCATATCAATCCATTGAATTAAATCTCGCTTCCATAGAAATAAATGCTTAATAAAAGCGTATCATTTCTTTAATTATTTACATATAAAACATCATTCTTGAAAAATCATACAAAAGTACAAGATATTAGAAAGTACTACAAATTTGAATTGAAAGTCAAATTAACATTATTGTAAATAATACTTTTCATAAAATTAATGTATATTTTGAGAAAACACCTTAAAAATTTTCACAAAATACCCACTTATGGTCGAATAATATTGATTGGATCAATTATGTTAATAAACGAAAAATAATATTATTCATTATGCTAATGAAGGAAGAAATCTATTCTTAGGAATCTCAGATCTAATACGCATAATCTCTAAGAAGAAAAGTAAAGAAAAAATGAAGAAAGATACAAGATTTACAAGGTTCGGCCAAAGAGAGTCTACGTCCTCGGTTGCGGTGAGTAGAGCATTTGACTATGATGGAAATTAGGGTTACAAGGCATTTGGAAAAATGCCTACATATAAAACTAAACCGAAAAATAAACCAGGTCCATATCACCGGGGCTTCGTCCCCCACACCCCCTATTGGAATCAGTTTTTGGGCTACGGGCTTAGGCCTATCGACCCTCGCCCTCCGCTTCCAAAAACAGATCCCCGTTTTTCCTCAATTAATTTTTCTCAACTTTTTAAGTCACACTGTGAAATTTTAGGGTCGGGTTTAAATTTGAATCTACAATTACATTCAAGACACAATATAACAAATCTTCCCCTTGTCTTAAATTCTCCCATTCAACGAAGAAACAACTCTACCCCTGCAATATGCCCTCTATGAAAAGGGCACTACTGAGTACTATACATGCTAATTAAGTTCAAACAATGCCTGAACTTTTGAGCTGGAACTGCCTTGGTCATCATATCAGTTGGATTATCATGTGTAGATATCTTCATCATATCAACTGTACTTTTTGACAAAATATCTCAAACAAAATGATGTCTCATGGTAATGTGTTTTGTGTGCTCATGGAACATCTGATTCTTAGTAAGGTGAATGACACTTTGATTGTCACAGAAGACTATAATCTGCTTCTGAACCAAACCAAGATCACTAACCAAACCCCAAAGCCAAATAACTTCCTTCATTGCTTCTATAACTGTTATATACTCAGCTTCTGTGGTAGACAAAGCAACAATAGCTTGTAAAGTCACCTTTTAGCTAATAGCACTACCAGATAAAGTGAATACATAACAAGTCAATGATCTTCTTTTATCCCATTCCCTTGCATAATCACAATCAACATAGCCCACAACTGAATCATTCAGCTTAGCCTTGTCAAATGTCGAGCACACATCTGCAGTACTCTTTAAATACCTTAAAACCCATTTCATAGCTTCCTAATGTTCCTTACCAGGACACGCCATGTATCTACTCACAACACTAATAGCATGTGAAATGTCAGGATGAGTGCACACCATAGCATACATGATACTACCTACAACACTCAAATATGAAACCTTTGACATCTGTTCCATCTTCTTATCTATCTTTGATGACATATCTGTAGATAACCTGAAATAGGAAGTAAAGGGAATAGACACAGGTTTACCACCTGTTAAGTTAAACCTTTTGAGGACCTTCTCAATATAGGACTATTAAGATAGCTTCAATTTTCTAGCATCTCTATCCCAAATTAACTCCATCCCCAAAATCTTCTTTGTAGCTTATAAATCTTTCATCTTAAACTTCTTATCTAACTGATTCTTTAACACATTAATCTGGGACATGCTTCTAGCATTAATAAGCATATCATCAACATATAACAATAGATATATAATTGAATCATCCTCAAGTCTCCTGTAATACACATAACTATCATATGCACTTCAAACAAATACATTTCCAATCATGAATGTATCAAATCTTTTATACTATTATCTAGGAGACTGTTTTAAACCATACAAAGATTTCTTAAGTAGGCAAATCTTCCATACTTGGGATGATAAATCCTTCAAGCTAACTCATGTTAATCTGCTCTTCCAACTCGCCATGCAAGAATGCAGTTAATCTGATTCCTATGAAGAGACTGAATCTCTTCACCCATAGCACCAACCTACTGATCTGCATCTGAGCTAGAAACAACTTCTTTATGGCTCATAGGCTCCTATATATCAAGGGTCTTTGCAACTAACAAAGCAAAAGCAACAAGGTTCATATAACCATGTAAGTTTCCATCTACCATATTTGCATACCTTACTAGTAGTCTGATATGCCTTTTCTCTCTGCCTGCAGTAATGCTATAGGGCTACAGTTGTATAGGTGCATCACCATCATTACCATGCTAACCTCGCACCTCTCCCACTTCTTGGACTTACAAAATTAATTAGCTAAGCTAGTGGGGAACTAACCTTATGTTGTATTTGATCACTGACACCTTGATCCGTGCCTTTTATTTCTCTCTCCTTATGACTATCTCATGAGGTAGATTCATCAAACATGACATCCCTACTGATAATTAACCCTGGAGACCTATTATCTATGCACCACAATCTGTATCCCTTCACTCTAGTTGTATACCCTATAAATATGCATTTCCTTGCCCTTGGCTTAAGTTTACCATCTCTTACATGAGCATACGCAAGACAACTAAATATTCTCAAACTATAATAATCAACAGTGGAATGGGACCATACCTTAAAAGGATTCTTACAGTTAATAGCTGAAGATGGAGATCTGTTGACCAAATAACTTGCTATGTTAATTGCTTCAGCCCAGAAATCCTTGCTTACATATACTTGTGAAAGCATACTTCATGCTATATCATAAAGTGTTCTGTTCATGTGTTCTGCAACACCATTCTGCTATGGTGTTCCAGCATAAGTGCAGTGTCTCACTATGCCTTCTTTACTATAGAACTCATCGAAATTAGAATTGTAAAATTCCAACCCATTATCAGTTCAAAGACGCTTTACCTTTCTTTCTGTCTGCCTTTCTACCATTATCTTCCATGTAACAAAGGTTGAAAATGCTTCATCTTTTATCTTCAAGAAATAGACCCATACCATTCTGGAGAAATCATCAATCAATGTCATAAGATATCTAGCACCACATTTTGAAGGAACTCTATTCAGATCCCACAAGTTAGAGTGTATATAATCCAACCTGCCCTTCATTTTATGGACTGCTTGCTTGCTAAATTTCACCCTTTTCTGTTTACTAAACATATAATGTTCATATAAATTTAATTTATCATTCTTATAGCCATTCAATAAACCTCACTTGCCTAACATAGATAGCCCCTTGTCACTCATGTGACTAAGACGTAGATGCCACAACTGAGATTGATTAGCAGCACTACTTCTACTAGCTGCTGCAGCTTCTCCAACAACCACACTGCTCTAAAGATGATACAGTCAATCCTTCAGCTTCCCCTTCATCAGTACCATGGAGCCCTTGCCAACTTTACAGAATTCTCCTTTTGAAGTCGATTTGTAACCTTGAATTGCCAAAGTCATCAGAGAAATCAGATTCCTCTTCATATCAAGAACATGTCAGACATTATCAAGAGTTCTGAAAACTTTATCAAATATCCTCAACCGAACACTACCAATCCTTACCACAGATAATGCATAATCATCTGTTAAATATATAGAACCATTCAACGTGTTATACATTAAAAGCTAATGCCTATGAATACACATATGATAAGTAGCATTAGAGTCAAGAATCCAGGTGTTTTGCTTCTTACTTGCACTTACTATGAAAATAAAACCCACATCATCACTTTCGTCAGAATTGTAATGACCATAAATAGCATTTGCATTCATAGAACTTTCCTCCTTCTGCTTGCCCTTCTTCTTCTCCTTTAACTTGGGACAATCCCTTTGAAAATGGCCTTGTTCTCCACACTTAAAATAGGTTAGCTTCTTTGCTCTAAACTTTGACCTAGCCTTGGACTTTTTCTTTTAAAAATTCCTTTTGCTAAGTTCTTCCCTTCATCATTAAAACCTCACCCTCTGTCTTAATGTCTAGAAAACCCTTTTTCAACTCCTTATATTTCAATGCATTACTAACATCATCAAATAAAATACTATCTTTTCCATATAGCATAGTATCCATAAAGGTTTCATACAATGACGGTAACGAACATAACAATATCAATGCCTGATCCTCACTATCAATCTAAATATTGACAATCTTTAGATCCATTATAATTAAATTAAATTCATCAAGATGAGAATTTACTGATGTACCTTTAGTCATTCGAAAGGTATACAACTTCTTCTTTAGGTATAAGTGATTTATCAGCAACTTTGTCGAGTACAACTCTTCCAGCTTCTTCCATGCCTTTTTCATAGAATCTATCTCCAAAATTTCTCAAAGAACACTATCAGTTACACTCATGAAGATCATGCTCAAAGCTCTTTCCGTCATATCTACCTTCTCCATCTACCTCAACTTTGGTGGATAATCCTCTGTAATCGCCTCCTTAGTTACAGCGAGCAAAGCATTTGATATATCTTAATTGTAGATAATGATTGTTAACTCTCTCATTTAGGGGCATTTCAAATTTACTAAGGAGTGATAATATCTAATAATTGCATAGAAATGGTGATATTCATTTAAAAGATAAACATGAATAATATCTTTTAAAAATATTATATTTATACTAGTTTCTTTTATAAATAAATCAATATTCCTTTTTGTATTACATGTGTGATAATATGTGAGCCTGGATGTGTATTTGTGGTGCATATTTATGTATAAATTTTTAGGGAAATACATACATACATAAGCAATAAATGTAAAATTATAGTAATGTTTGTACATCTTATTAGAGTTATCTAGTTTGTAAATCTATACCACCTTTACTAAAAATATACAATCACATTCAATGAAATTTTGTAAAATCAATACATTTTTTATTTGATATAATTATAATATTTAATAATTCAAGCATGAATATATGAAAGGTATACATTGAAGTTTTATAAATATTACTATATATGCTTGAAATATATCATAATTTTGAAGTGTTTATAATTATTTATTGTTATATATCTAAAGTATACCATAATTCCATAATGTGTACCCCTGTTCCATCATGGAATAGATATATTGACTTATACATAGTTATTTTGAATATTTCACTTTTTTTATAGATGAATTCTGTCGATTTTTACCTTTACAAATCCTATTTATAATTTATGTATGTCTAGATTATACCATAATTCCACAATGTCTTACAATTTCTATTTATAATTTCCCTCTTCTTACAAACAATTACACCTCAATTGAAAATCAAATAGCTTTATCCCTATTGATAAATTATGTACAAATACTTCCCTCTTCATAGCCACATTTGCACTTTTATAGGTGGCTAATATCTTATAACCTTACCATAATTCAATCTAGAAAAGGATAAAAATCTTTAGATAGTATTTCACTGTCACACCTAAACCTGGCATAACATGCTTCCATAGAATAGTTAACAATCCTTTAAGAAAGGAAATCTTTAATTATTCTACAAGGGATATATACTTTTTTTAATGTTTAATCATATCAGATAATGTTTGTACTTGTAATCCAATGGCACGTGTAGACACGAGTAATCTCAACACATAATAGTATGCTACCTTTTTATCTTATACATATGCCATATATTTTTCATGCATACTCATATCATCATCCATTTTATTTGATATGTTTATTTACTTTTACATGATAAGGTGGTATCGATATTATACACAACAAACATTCATAATAGAAGTACTACTGTTGCTAAAGTTAATATAACAAGTTGTATATACAAGACACCATGAAGTATGTTACATTGGTCCAAACTGCTTTAAGAATGAGATTCCTTAAAATCATAACTTCTCCTGACTGTAGATCGATAAGCCTAATTCTTGCTTGAAGGTCCTGGTCCTGCATTCATGAAATGATAAACGTTGAGTATAAAACTCAGTGGTGTTATTAATGAGTAAATGACATGAGCATGTATCATATATAATCTATCAAAGTTAAATCATGGTAAACCATCATTAACTAGTATAATTGTATCATATCATGTCATTTTACATCACTCATTAGCTATTATAATCAACATATATAATATATTATGCGAAGATATTGTCACATCCTGATTTTCACAGCCTCACGATATGCATTTATTTTATAAATATGTGATAATGAATGCATGAAATGCATGAATCAAATATGATGCACAAATGTGATAGCTTGATGATTATAATGAAAAGTACATTATGAATAGAAAAATTCCATATGATTTGGAATTTACAGAGAAAATGGGAGAAACAGATGAAAAGATGTTTTATAACGTTGAATATGCATGAAGGGATGATAAAAGAATATTTTTATGATGAATGATTTTATTTATTTAAATGAATATGTTATTTACTGGTATATGTGTGTTGGGAATTAATTATGCATATATTATGCAAAGGGTGATTCTTTGGTATATATATATATATTATATGTGAGTTTAAAGTTTTAATAAATAAAATAGAA
>CANYBF010941455.1:0-18855 GCA_948192965.1 Dalechampia spathulata | reverse complement strand
AATACTAATAATAATAATAATACTAATAATACTAATAATAATACTAATAATAATAATAATATTATTATTATTATTATTATTATTATTATTATTATTATTATTATTATTATTATTATTATTATTATTATTATTATTTGAGGCCGCTGTTTAATGAGAATGTGGAATAAGGCAGTTTCCATTGTTATTCTGAGAAGTTTGGAACGAAATTTCCCCTTAGATTGACTAAAGAGGGCTTTTAGAACAGCAGAGCATCCAAACCCTTCTTCCTCATAATCCTCTCCCTAATTTCCATTGCCTCTCTCTTTCTCTCTCACTTTTCTTTTCCACCAAACATAGATAATCTATGGCTTCCTCACCATCTTCCTCTGATCCAAAGTACGATGTTTTTATTAGTTTTAGAGGCGAAGACACTCGTCCAAATTTCACCAGCCATCTTTATGCTGCTTTGTCTAAAAGACACGTTTCAACTTTCATCGATGACAAGCTTCCCAGGGGGCAAGAAATCTCTTCACAACTCCTCAAAACCATTGAAACCTCGAAGGTTTCCATCATCATCTTCTCAAAAAATTATGCAGACTCAAGTTGGTGCCTCGACGAACTAGTGAAGATCATGGAGTGCAAGGAAGCAATGGGTCATAGTGTTGTACCGATTTTCTATCATGTGGACCCATCAGATGTTAGAAAACAGAAGGGGAGTTTCGGAGAAGCATTTGGGAAACTCAAAGAGAAGTTCGAGAGCAGCTCTGATAGGACACAGAAATGGACCCTTAACTTGACAAAAGCGGCAAGTTTATCAGGATGGGATTCCAACAAGTACAGGTAATGAATGATAACAGTAATCATCATCATCATCATGGTGATATGTATGTTTAATTCTTATGGTATACTGTGAAATTCTTTAATCTTCAAGTTTTCTAAAAGTTTAGGGACTTTCTAAAACAAAAAGGCAAACAAAATAAAAGAAGATAAGGTGTCAAGTCAAGTTCAAGTCACTCATTATTGTTAAATATTTTCTTACTAATTTTTTTTATAAATAGTAAAATCATTTATTATAAAACATATTAAATTGTAGGAATTAACTTAACATCAATAATTACCTATATTAATTTATTTAATAATTAATATTAGCTTTTTTCATAAAAGAATCTCCACTCCTCTGAGCAAATGCATATCTTTTTTTCAGTAATGAATCTGAGTTATGCGAGGTGATTGCACGCCATGTAGAGGGATTGTGTCCCATCTCCTTTGCTACTCCTCCTGGCTTATTTGGAGTCAATTCGATCGTAAAGAAAATCATATCAGATTTACACGTTGGAGCACCAAATGTTCTTTGTATTGGTATAATGGGGATTGGTGGTATTGGCAAAACTACAGTTGCAGAACTTGTCTATAGTGAAATATATAATCAATTCGATCTCCGTTGCTTTTTTCCTGATGTTAGAAAACAATATGATGACCATGGTAAAGTTTCTGTAAGAGAAAAATTTTATTCAAAATTAGGGTTTGACACTTCTGATATGCAAGGATCTTTTACACTACCCACAATAATTCTAGAAAAGCTCAGCACAAAGAAGGTTCTTGTTGTACTTGATGATGTCAGTGAATCAGATCAGTTAGATGGTTTAGGTATAAGGGAAGGTTGGTTTGGAGAGGGCAGTAGAGTTATCATCACAAGTAGAGATAAACAAGTGCTTAATAATTATGATGATGGAAAACACCTAATGGAGGGACTTGGTCGCATGGATGCTGTTGAACTATTTAAAATGAAGGCCTTCCATAAGATGAATCCTGAAGAAGGTCACATGTTGTTGATAGATAGGGTAGTGGATTATTGTAAAGGCCTTCCCTTAGCTCTTAAAGTCTTGGGTTCACATTTATGCCAAAGGACCCCAAAAGAATGGGGTATTCAATTGAGCAAGTTGGTAAAAAATTATCCAGAACCAAAAATCATGGATGTCTTAAAAATAAGCTATGATAGTTTAACTCCAACTGAGAAAGCTATATTCCTTGACATTGCGTGCTGCTTTAAAGGACGTTACAGGAATAGGCTGATACATATATTTGATGCTTGTGGCTTTCCTTCAAAACATGACTTGATGCGTTTGGAGGATAAATGTCTCATAACTACTCATGGTGATATAATACGAATGCATGATTTGATAGAAGAAATGGGTAAACATATTGCTCAAGAACAGGGTAGTAGGTTGTTCAATCCCAAGGAAATTTGCAGGTTGTTGAGGAATGATAGGGTAAGAATCTTCTTTCCTGTGCATGCATTACTTAGCAATATGATTACAAATTTGTAATACTTTTGGGATGTGTTCATAAAAAATTTGACAATAATTTTTTTTGTTGATTATTAGGGAAATGAAGCTGTTGAAGTCATTTATTTCAATATGGATGGAATAAAAAAGGTTGAATTACATCCAAAAGCTTTCTCAAGAATGCATAACTTAAGAATTCTTAGTTTTCATAAATTTTTTTCGGCGTTTGACCAATCAAATGTAAAATTTATTTTGGAGTCTGACCAATCAAATCATATCTCAAGTCTTCCTGGAAATCTAAGGGTGCTTCATTGGTCAAAATATCCATTCGAATCTTTGCCATCAAGACTAGAGAATTTGGTTGAACTTGATTTATCAAGAAGCAATATCACACAACTTTGGGAAGGAGATCTGGTATGCCTTAAATATATATTTCATTGATTAATGAGTTTTATTATTGATCCCATAGAAAATATATAGTGGTTAATTTAGATGGAGGCATCAGTCTCCACACATGTAGATTTCAAGTTTTAAGGTAAGGCTTAATAAGAATAACTTAAAAACATAATAGATTAGAAGTATACACTTATTAAGGTATTCCTAACAAAAACTATATGAATATTAGTATTGGGTCAACAAAACAACAAATAATAAATTAACATATTATTTTTTTCAAATAAAAATAAAGAAATTATAAATAGGTTGAAGTGCTTAGCTTAGAAAATGTATTTCTCAATAACTTGCTTCTAATCAGTATCAAAGATGAATATAGACAAATAACAACACATATATATAACAATTCATAAAATAATATTTATTATATGCATAGTAAACTATATAAAAAAATTTATAATAACTAAAAGTTGTAATTTATATTTTATACATGAAAAAAATAAGAAAAAAAATTCATGAATGTAATTATGCAAGAAGAAATAAAAATTTACCTATGGTGTCTTACCCAATGAAAAGCAATTGGTGTTTGATTTGTTGAAATAGATTATTTATATATTTTTTATAGATTCTTTTTTTTTAATTTTGAGTTATCTTAATAAATTTCTTTTAATAAAATTTTACTTGTTTTTATTTGTTTTCATGTAAAATTAGATAATGCAAATTAATTTAAAAAAAATTAAATGTA
This sequence comes from Dalechampia spathulata, assembly GCA_948192965.1. Lineage (NCBI taxonomy): Eukaryota > Viridiplantae > Streptophyta > Magnoliopsida > Malpighiales > Euphorbiaceae > Dalechampia > Dalechampia spathulata. Next base: position 15,453 of record CANYBF010941455.1, on the reverse strand, counting down.
AAAGAAAAAATATATACTTATATCATGCTTCATTTGACTTTAATAAGATTGTAATTTAATACTAAAATTTGTAATTTTATTTATATCAAAAATATTATATTTAAAATTAGAAGATTTTATTAATCCTTGAAGCAATGAGACTAGTGTTTTATGTATCAAGAATTATTAGTGAGAATATAAGTTTAGTGTATTGTGTATAAATACTATTATTGATGAAAATTACTCTCCAACATATTATTAATAAAATGATATCTACGAGATTAAAGTTAAAATTCATTATCAAATTTAGGCATTTTAATCAAATCAATAGTATATTAGTTTATGGAATTTTTAGTGAAATGATTATTTAGGCACATCTTTTATTTATTTTTATTGTCATGTGCAGTATCTTGAAAATTTGAAAACACTGAATCTTTACCGCTGCCTACAACTGATAAGACTTCCAAATCTTTCTTCGGCTACAAACTTGATTTCAATAAATCTTACCAATTGTGAAAGTCTACAGCATCTTCCAAGCATGGTCAAGTTGGAATCACTTAAAAGGCTTTTGCTTGGCAGATGCTTGAGTCTGAAGCTTCTTCCAGACATTCCAACAAACATAGGAGAGCTGGTCCTTGATAACTCTGGAGTGGAAGAGTGGCCCCTGTCAACTTGTCATCTCAGAAACCTTTATTGCTTCTCCATGGTAAGTTGCAAAAACATAACAAAGTTTCGGAGTAAACTTGATCTGAATTTTGCTCCAGGAAATGAAGATTTTCCTCGATTTTTTGATGGGTTTGATCTTGATATGCGGGGATGTACTAATCTTCAAAATTTGCCAAAGATCGAAGGCAATGTAAGACGAATGAATTTAAGTTGGACTCAAGTACAAGAATTGCCTCCTCTGAATGGTTTGACGCCTTTAAGAGATCTTGTCCTTGATGGCTGTCCAAAACTTGTCAAGTTGCCTCCTTTGGATGGTTTGAGCAGCTTATGGAGTCTATCTCTAGATGAAACCGGCATTGTGGAAATCCCCAATGATATTGCATTGTTGTCGTCGTTGAGATCATTGAGCGTAAGAAACTGCAACCGGCTTGAATGTTTGCCAAAGCTTCCACAGAATTTAAATGAACTGGATGTGATTAATTGCACATGTCTGGAAAAGGTAGAATCTACTTCATATAATCCAGTCAGATACTTTAATTCTTTCCATTACCTCAATTGCGTGAATTTGGATAAGCAAGAACGTTCCAAGATGATGCTAGACGCTCACCGCTTTATCAAAAAACTGGCAATTGCTTTTAAAACAGTAAGCATCTCTCTCTCTTTCTTTTTCTTTTTCTGCTTAAACCCAATTAATTATTTCATTTTCATTTTTCACACAGCTCAAGGCTGATGACGATTGTTATTATGATGATGATTATGAGACTTATGAGAAGGGTTACATGTTTTCAATACCTGGAAGTGAAATTCCAGAATGGTTCATGTATCAAAGCCAAGAACCCTCATCAGCAATTGCTTTCCCTCAGAATTTCTTCAACACTGACAACTTGCTTGGTTTTACTTTCTACATGGTTCTAGATTTGGCCAATGATATCCGTTCACTCATGGTCTCCATAGGACATAATAATATGTCTGTTCCATATCTCTGTCATTGTCCCTTTGATTGTGAAACTTTTGTTAAATCAGATCACTTGTGTGTTTTGTACAAGCCAAAAGACGACTTTGACGCCATCATTGAAAGGGGGGCATTTGAGTTCATTCCAGAGGTCAATGGAGACCCGGGAAAAGTAAAGAAGTTTGGGGTAATGGCGATATACGAGGGAGAGGAGGAGCAGGCATACAATTACAACAAGATAATTCCGTCAGGTAAATGGCTAAATTCATTTCCTTATAATTTTCCCAACTAGATGTTGTTGAAGAGAACTTGTTTATGAATTTTATTATTTATATTAAAATTGAATTCCTGATCCAGATTTTCTGGAAGAAGTAAAAGAAGGAGAGAGGAAGAAGAAGAGGCGGAGAGTAGAGGAGGATGAGGTTGGAGATGCTTCAAGTAAGTTGTTTCCAAATTCTATCCCTTCATTTGTTAAGTAAGTGATGATTTTAGGTCTTTATTTCATATATATAATCTTCAATATAATTTTAAATTTCATGATTATGTTTGTTAATGATTTCAATGTACTTTTATAAAAAATTTTAAAATATGAATAATTTAATTTATTAACTTAAATTTAATCATTTTAAATTGGGTTAGTTCTTATGTTTCTTATTTGATCAAATATAATTGTTTTTCTTGAAGATGAACATATATATAACAATTCATAAAATAATATTTATTATATACATATCAAATTATATAAAAAAATTCATAATAACTAAAGAAAAAAAATTCATGAATTTAATTATGCAAGAAGAAATAAAAATTTACCTATGGTTTTGTGCCCAATAAAAATCAACGGATGTTTAATTTGTTGAAATAGATTGCTTATATTTTTATAGATTCTTCTTAATAAATTTTTATTTATTTTCATGTAAAATTAGATAATACAAATTAATTTTAATAAATTAAATGTAAAATAAAAATATACTTATGTCATCCTTCATTTGATGAACCTTTTAATTTAGATTTTGATCATCTAAATATATTATATAATATTTGAATTATCTCTTTTTTTTTTAAAATGATAGTATTATTATCATATCCTATCATAATTATAATTATAATATAAAAACTATACTATAATAAAAATAATAGTAAAATAAAGCATGATTAAACATTAGAATGATATAATAATTGATAACATTTTAATATTATATTTTTGAATATCATAATATTTTTGTTGTTACAAGAAATTGCATTCTACGATAATAATAACCTATTGTTATAAAAAATAATAATAATGTGTTATCATTATTCCTTCAACTCATCCATTATTACTCTCAACTCATCCATTATTACTCTCATTTGATGCTAAATCACACTTTCTTCTTATTTTCTTATATAAAAAAAAAGTAGTTTTCAATTCACTGTGTTAAGTGATGTAAAGCAATAGAGAATATATATTAATATAAGGACTTCTGTGACAATATATATCCCTTTTGAAAGTTCTTAATGTACAATAACTCTAAGTGTATGATAAACCCAACCTAACAAATACATTCATACTTATCAGACAACACAGAAATCTTCTTATTTCAATATATAAAATGAGTTTATAAAATTAGTCTAATAGTTATATTAATAATTGAATACATAAACAACTACAACTAATAATAATTTATCAAACATCTAATATCAATAACATACTAACAACCATTAAACTATTGACTAACAATTACCAACTACTAGTTATTCAATTTTAAATGCTTATAAATTTAAACTAACTTTTAATGATTTGACATTTTTATATTATGTCATCAATTGACTATTAAGGTTTTACCTCAAATTTTTGACGTTGTCATGAAAGTTAATGATAACTTAATGATACATCTTGCCATCTTTAAACCTAAATCTACTGAGATTTGATTTATGCAACCGTCAAATTTTAACAAGCTTTCTGTGCTTCATCCATTTGGGGACCAACCTCATCACTATGTCTTTAAACATTTAATATCATATTAGAGTCCGATTTACTTCATTTAATAACCAAAGGCATATGGGATTAAACATATAAACTTAGACAAAAAGATTGAATTCAAAAATTGGAGGGATTATAATACCAAAATATTGTATATTTAATCTAAAAATTATGCTAAGAGTAAAAATAAAATTAAAGTTAGTAAAATAAAAAATAAAAAATTAATGCTCAAGAACATTATATTGATGATGATACCGATGGATCTTTTAGTTTAATGATGATGGTAAGTTGTATGTCTTTGACATATTAATAGATAAAGTTCATATATTTATTTGTTTAAATAAAGCTTATAGGTATTCAAAATTTTACAAAACAAAGTTTATACGTAATAGAGATTTGTTAACAAGTTTCTTGTACAGCTAGTTGGATGAACTAGGTTGTCCCTTCTACATGTCAAAATTATAAGCTAGAATGATGGTGAATTAGTATAGAATGGCAAGTAGAGGTTTTAATAGTCTTATTTGTATGAATTGGGTATTGAAAATGCAACAATGATCAATAAAACATGCGATATAGGGAGGTCAAAACTATATATTAGGGTAATCGCTCATTGAGTTCATGTTCGTGATTGCAGGATACTTGTAATTTGTTGCTACTTTAAAATCTGGTAATCGTTTTAAAAAAATGAGCAATGTTTAATAACCTTTCATGTACTTTGTCAAGTTGGAACCCAAATCTAATAACATTCCATTTATGCTAACTTCAAATGTTAACAGGCTCTATGCTTCATCCATTTCATGACTGGGGCTCCTTCCTATCCTGGGCAATAACTCCTGACTTTCCCCAACAAGAAAATACCAACAAGAAAAGATGTTTAGAAGAGGAGGATGTTGTTTAGTCCCTTGATGTAAGTTGTTCCCAAAATTCTATGCATTTACTTCCCATCTATGGTCAGTACTTCTCAACTATTACGAACCTGTTTGATGAATGAATAAGGCTTTGAACCTGTTTTTCACTGTCCTAAGGAAATTATGTTCCCATACTTTGTTTTGATGAATGGCAATTCCTTCTATGATATACAATGCCAAAATGTTTGAAACGGAAGAATGCCCAATTGGGTTGGATCTATGATTGGATTGTGATAGTAATTTTGAAAAAAGGAAACTAAACATCATTTGAGATACTGATAACAGAGCAAACTCACCCAAGTTTACGATTCAAACCCACAAAATCCATGAACGAGTCTCCAGCAAATGCATCCAAGTCCTTCAATTTTTTTTGCATTAGAATGATTTTGTTTTGACATTTCTATGGTCCCTCATCTTATTCACATCAAAACACATGTAACCATTACATGTTCTCATGAAAAATATATGTAATTCTAAGTCAACTTATTAGATTGATCCCTAGCAACGACGCTAAAAACTTGTTGGCGTATAAATAAAGTTATTTTCACATGCAATATAAATCAACAAGTTTTAAATTTATAATTCTTTAAATTGTAATTACGCCACTGCAAGAATACGAGTTGCAATTATAGTATAAGAGTATCGTTCACTGGGACTAATGGTAATCAAGTACTAGACATTAATTTCATCGATTATTTAGGTAATTCAATATCCAATTATAAGATAAAGTTTATTTAAGTAATCCAATTATAAGTCATTTAACTCTTCTCTATTCCTCCTTGATCCGATAGCTCTCCTCAACGTCTTGATGAACTATCAAAGCCAATCCAAGCAAGAGCTAGAAGATTTTTATTAAAAGAAACCCTAATTCTATTCTAACCTAATTCCTAATGCTCCGTGAGAGAGTGGATGGAATTCCCCCCTTATGAATGCCCTACGTTCTGAATGAATAAAACCTTAATAACTATCTCAATAATGTAAATGAATCTTAACCGTGCATTATTATGATCCTAGGGCTAGAAAAGGAAGGGGAAAATGACTTAAATGCATCACACGAGTTGTGTAAATGTTACATGAGTCATGTGGAATTTGAATCAACTAAAAAGAAGCAAAACTTAGAGGGGCCGAATGGTACATGCGTCGTGTATGGCCTTACACGACTCGTGTAAGGCTCGCATGAAATATAAATAGAAGAAACTAAAAAGGCCGAGCCATCCACGACTCGTGTATGCCCATCCACGATTCGTGGATGACTCGGTAGGGTCATAAAAACTTAGTTTTCTAAGCTTGAATAAGGAAATTAAAGTTCTAAGACCTAAAACTATGATTCAACTACAAAATAGCACCTAACAAACTTACTAAATGCATGTAAAGTCCATTTAAATAAAGTTAATTCCTAGACTATATGAAATAACTATATAAATAATGCAAAAATATTAATAAAATGAATGAATGAAAGTAAAAAATGCAATGTATTAATATGATGCATGGAATGATATAAAGTGCATGAAATACTATATAATATGCTAAGGTGTACACCTAAAATGCATGAAAACATAACTAATAGAGATAACTTAAGCATGAAGAAAGATAATGCCAATTATCAAACCACCCTAAACTTAAAGTTTTGCTTGTCCCCAAGCAAAGAAAAACATAAACTTTAAACACGAGTGAATCATTAATCATCAATATTCAATTTAAACGAAGTAAAATGCAAGATATACAATGATACGAAGAATAACTAGATGAACTTAAATGGCATTTAATATCTAATCAGCCTATAATCCATCTTATTACAAATGCCAATAGTTTATTAAAAATATATTCATAAAAGAATAAGGAATATGGCATGCATCAAGCAACCCAATAAAAAAAAAAGCAAGTTAATGAAGTCATCCAACCTAATACAGAGCAATAAATAGATCAAGACATTTTTAGAGCATTTATTTTCTAGGTTTCCCTTTTTTTATATTATTTTTTTCTATATTTTTTTTCTAGACCAAGTTACCTAATCGTGAACCTTTAGCTTGAAAACAAACATTGTCAATGTCGGCCCCCAGTTAATCAATTCATAACTGAGGAATTCAAGTTCATTACTCGTGTTCTTGACTTGTTTGACCTAGAAGCATTCATGGGGTGCATAAATGCCCCAATCTACCAAGTATCAAAAACATAGGAGTAGCAAGTGAACATTAATACTCGTATTTATTGGCATTTTTGACTTAGAAAATCACATGGAGCACATGCTGTTTCCTACCTACTAACCAATAAACATAGGAGTATGTCTAGAATTTATAACATCTTCTCACTCCCTTTTTTTTAAGCTTGATCTACCTATTAAATTGTAATAGGCTAGATTATTCATTATGACTCAACTCATTCATTTAAGTCTAAGTTATACTCAAAGCAGCTTAAAATAGATAATTATACATGTAAATAAAATTGGCATGAGTAATAAAAAGATATAGAATGATAAAGAATTAAAGCAACTCAAGCAAACAATTAGAAATCCTCATCAATAAGTTATATCCAACACTAACTCATTCAAATTTGAAAAGAGATAATTAATAGATTCACTAAAATTTTATTAAAAATAAAAATCAAAGTAAAATGCATGAAATGCGATATGCAAGAGACATGAATATGCAAGCTAAGCTAATTAAATGCATTGTGAAATAATTCTAAATGAAATGCATGACATGTAAAAACTAAGAATGAAATGCAAGAAAGAATATAAAAACTAAATATTACCTAAACAAGTACCTAAATCCTAGATAAACATATTACTATGAATTCTAAGCTAAGGTAAACAAAACTTAATGAATGATATCAAAAACACATAAACAATACCATTAAAACATAAAAGTCACTAAATCATAAAAAACATCACATGCAAAATCATAAAATGGAGAACAAACATAATAACATGAAAAGCACATAAACAAAATAAATAAATAAAATGGTCGGAATATGACCCCAAACTTAAGTTTTTATTATAGAAACAAATTAGAGATAGAAATTACCAATACTTCCTCCGTTCAACCCCTCTATGTCTTAGAAGAGCTGGCTTGCTGAGTAATCTGGGTTTCTAACATTTTGTTGTGCATGGCCAACTGTTCTACTCTGGAGGAGAGTGATTTAATGGTATCATCTTGAGTTTTCTGATTCTGCAATATGGTCTCCATCATGATCTCAAGATGAGTCTTTTGCACCTACTGTGGCTATGGATTCGGTCTCGACTAAAATGCAGGTGCCTGTCTCATGTGTGGAAGGGTGTAAGGTTGCCCTGACTATTATTGGTTCTGCTGATTTTGGTCTCTCCAGGAGAAATTTGGATGATTTCTCCACCCCGAATTGTAGGTATTCGAGTAAGGGTTACCTTGTTGCTGACTGTGCTGCCCCCTGATCTTGCTGTCCAACAAAATTGACTTGTTCTCCCATTTCATCATTCATAGATAACTTGTCCAACCTACTGACCAAGGCATCAAACTTGGCATTCAGCATGGTCATAGCGTCTAAATTGTGAGTACCAGCAGCTTTTCTAGAACCATCCTTCTCGTTATTCCACTGATATGAGTTAGCTGCCATTTCTTCTATTAGCTCCTTAGAATCAGCTAAAGTTCTACCCATAAATGATCCTTCTGCTGCAACATCTACAATACTCTTCATATTAGGATGAAGACCATTGTAGAATATTTGCACTAGCATCCATTCTGGCACTCCATGGTGTGGGCAATGGCGTTGCAAATCTTTGAATCTTTCATTGGCCTCATGCAACGACTCATCTTCCTCCTGAGAGAAGATTAAAATCTCATTTCTCAGCTTTGTAGTCTTTGCTGGTGGAAAATATTTTATCAAGAATGCTTGGGCCAGCTATGTCCATGACGTGAAAGTGTTGAGAGGCTTTGAATGCAGCCACGACTTAACTTTATCTTTCAATGAGAAAGGGAAAAGCCTAAGCCTAACCTCCTCTTCTGACACCCCATTGATTTTGAAAGTGTCGCAGACTTCTAGGAATATTGCTAGATGCTCATTTGGGTCTTCGGATGGAAAACCATGGAAGGGCAAACTTTGTATCATCTGGATCAAGTTGGACTTCAGCTCAAAGTTATTACTAGCTATAAATGGTCTAGCAATACTCGGTTGGACTCCTTTTGGATTTGGCAATACATAGTCCATGAGTGGCTTATCATCGTTCATCTCTATAGCTTCTTCTTCTTCTCTTAGTGCCGTAAGTCTGGCGCGAAAAACTCTTTCTATCTCTAGGCAAATAGGTGCAAGATCTTTGTCGTTAAAGACTCTCCTCATACGTCGAACACAGTGCCTATTGACAAAGATAGAAAGAAATATCACAGTCAGTAATCATGAAATTTAAACAAAATCCTAAATCCTAAATTAATCAATTACTCTTAAATCACTAATATTGACTAACGCACATTGATCCCTGGCAACGACGTCAAAAACTTGTTGGTGTATAAATAGAGTTATTTTCACATGCAATATAAATCAACAAGTTTTAAATTTATAATTTCTTAAATTGTAATTACACCACCACAAGAATACGGGTTGCAACTGCAGTATAAGGGTATCGTTCACTGGGACCAATGGTAATCAAGTACTAGACATTAATTTCATCGATTATTTAGGTAATTCAATATCCAATTATAAGATAAAGTTTATTTAAGTAACTAAATTATTAACCAACTAATATATTACATAATGTACAAATAATCATAGGGATTGGCAATGATGAACTAAACATAAACCTTCCATTATTAATCCAATTACCAACTTCAAAGTAGTATTTAGATGCAAAGTTCTTTCTTCCAAAAGAAACCTTACCTACTAAAGCTAAGCTAACATCCTACTTTTATGACTGTTAAGATTAACTTTAGTGATTAAGTTCATTTTCTACACTTTACGCCTCCAAATTGATTAACTCCTTTGTCTAGGTAGTTATAATTCGGTGTTCTTAAGTTCTTTCGGTTAGGTTAAACCTTTTTTCAAAGCGATTAACAAAACTGGTTCAATGTTTTCATGTTAAAATGGTCCATTCTAACAATCAAACATCATAAGCATAAATCACAACTCAAGAACATAAAGAGGTAAATGAATTCATAAATAGAAAGGAATTAAATCCATTCAAATCATCATCCAATCCCTACAACTACTACTAAATCATAATTAAAACTTTAATAAAGTAAAGGAACGTAATGAAAGGAAATACAACCATTTTAAATGTTTGAAATCAAAAATAGAATTAAATGGAGAATAAGAAGAACTTGGAATAATTTGCTACTGCTCTGCTTCAACTCTTCTCGATTCCTCCTCGATCCGATAGCTCTCCTCAACGCCTTGATGAAGAACTATCAAAGCCAATCCAAGCAAGAGTTAGAAGATTTTTATTAAAAGAAACCCTAATTCTATTCTAACTTAATTCCTAATGCTCCGTGAGAGAGTGGATGGAATTCCCCTCGTATGAATGCCCCACGTTCTGAATGAATAAAACCCTAACAACTATCTCAATAATGTAAATGAATCTTAACCGTGCATTATTATGATCCTAGGGCTAGAAAAGGAAGGGAAAAATGACCTAAATGCATCACACAAGTCGTGTAAATGTTACATGAATCATGTGGAATTTGAATCAACTAAAAAGAAGCAAAACTTAGAGGGGCTGAATGGTTCACGAGTCGTGTATGGCCTAGCACGACTCTTGTAAGGCTCGCATGAAATATAAACAAAAGAAATTAAAGAGGCTAAGCCATCCACGACTCGTGTATGCCCATCCACGATTTGTGGATAACTCGGTAGGGTCATAAAAACTTAGTTTTCTAAGCTTGAATGAGGAAATTAAAGTTCTAAGACTTAAAATTATGATTGAACTACAAAATAGCACCTAACAAACTTACTAAATGCATATAAAGTCTATCTAAATAAAGCTAATTCCTAGACTATATGAAATAACTATATAAATAATGCAAAAATATGAAGAAAATGAATGAATGAAAGTTAAAAATGCAATGTATTAATATGATGCATGAAATGATGTAAAGTGCATAAAATACTATCTAATATGCTAAGGTGTGCACCTAAAATGCATGAAAACATAACTAATAGAGATAACTTAAGCATGAAGAAAGATAATGATAATACAAATTATCAATAGCAATTCTAAGTCAACTCAGTTGAGGTTTGCAAATACTTCTTCTTTGTCTTTTTTATCTTTTGCCTCTCTTTTGGTAATTTTCCCACTTTTGTTATTCAAACCATTTCGGTGGATTCTTCAAAATTGTTTTCTTTTAAATTACTATATGATAATTAACCTCAATTAATCTCAAATCATCCTATTGATTAATACAAATATATTAATTTCTTCACAATTTGAATATATGTTTATCAAAGGCTATGCATATGACAAGCTTTTCTCTAATTATTAAATAACTTTAAACCTTATCATTTAGTGATAATTACACAATTTCCATTTTTCTTTGATTATTTTGGGAATAATTCAATGTTTAACGATGCTAAAACATGTTGATTCTTATTTCTCATACTAATTTACTATTATTAAGTTAAAAAAACATATTTCAGAGGAAATCAAGTAAAGATTCCAATTTAATTATGTAATTAATTGTTTAAAAGGATAAAATTATTAATTTCTTGAATATTAATTATATGAAGAAATTTTTAAAATTTTACTTAAAAATTGTTGAAGGTTAACCTTGGAACAATCCTCTTCTCCAAACTGTAACAAATAATGGTCGGAGATTTAAGAATAGCAGTAGGCTACATACCCATCTTGTTCACAATAAACTCCATCTTCTCCCTAATCGACTCTGCTGAAAAAATCATAAATGCCGGGCATATTCTGATAGCCAAAAAACATCTCATCTCCAGACAAACCCCACTTGGCAAAAGCATCTATTTTCAAGTTCCAAGTACTTGCTGACATCTGCAGCTTTGCTGTGAGGGCCACACCGGACGTATACTGCATAGGATCAAATCCCATCTCAATGATTTCCTTCACATCTCAACTGAACTTGTCAACATCCATGAAAAACACAAAGAGGCGTCTATATACAGACGTAGAGACGAGAGATTGAGGCATTCCGATCTCTCTTAAAATCGATATATTGGCGTTTAACGTGTGCAGATTAAGCACATTTTTTTTTAACCAATCGTTTTCAGAGTAGCAACTACTTTTTCATAAACTTTTCTTAAGGATATCATAACATGGGATTAAAGATCGCTTCAAGCTCACAGTAGAAAATTGTGCGTTCTGACAAATGGATTTCTGTGAATCATTGGTGGGAAATCCTATAGAACGTAAAAATTTCAGCTTTGGCAAAAGTGTTTTGTCAACATCACACAAAAGCAAATGAGGATATTTGGTGATGTGGGTATGATGGGTGAGTCTAAGATCTCTAAGAAGGAACGAGACTGAAACAGGTTGCTCTGTATTATCAAAAAGCACAAACTTAATGGCAGATCTGGCGGCATTTGGAGACAACCCACAATTATTGATGAGGTATGAAATTGTAAAGGAGTGTTCATGTTGTTGTGGTCTTAAAGAAGAGAAGCATCAAATTATTAACAAAATATCATGAAATGGAAGAATGGGCAGTTGGGTGTTGGAGTAGATAATAATTTTGAACATATGAAACTAAAACATCATATGAGATATGGATAATAAAGCATTCTGATCAATACAATGACTAATGATCTCTTAAACCTTGTTAGAAAATCCACACTATGATCATTAGTTTTAATATTATAAAAATTTCATGGCTAGAATTCTTAAAATATTATAATTTTTAAAAACTATAAATTTAATTTTACAATGGCTAATAGTTATTTTTTAAAATTTAAATTTCATATTTCTTCTTAAAGTTTAATTATTGGTAATTCTATAATTTTTGTTTTTCTTTGAGTAATGGTTAAGGACGCTAATTCTTATTTTTTTTTATACTAATTTATTGTTATGAAGTCATATTTCATCCTTAATTATGTAATTAATTTTTTTTGAAAAAGGATAATATGATTAATTTCTTTAATATTAATTATATAAAGAAAGTCTTAAAAAAATTACCGGAAATTATTGAGAATCTACTGATAATTATGAAAACTCATAATTAATAAAACAATTAAAAAATAATAAATATTTGTTTTGTTAACTGTAAAAAATTATCTGGCCAACAATAATTACTTGTGCAATGGTCAAATGATAACTTTTGTAATTTATTTAATAATTTAAACTAATTCTACTTTAAAATTAGATTTTTTAATAAAATTATTTTCAAATAATAAAAAACAATAAGTATTTGAAATTTTGAATAGGCGAAAAGTGAATTTTTGGTCTATGGGTAAGATTTCTAATTAATTAATTTTGTTGTTATTAGAATTATTTTAAATATTTTGCATTGTTTTTAGTTGTTTGAGTAATTATTTAGAGTTTGATAATTATTATAATTGATTCACATAAAATATAACTTGATACTTTGTGTACCTCTATATTATGTTATTTATCGATTTTTAAGTGAAAATAAATATGAAAATAATATTATACTTTGTTTACCTTTATATTATATTATATCATTTATGGGTTTTTAAGTGAAAACTATTATTTTTAGCATTTGTTTGTTTTTATGCATTTAGGATGACCTTCATGTTTCCAGTTTAATGCTATTCTCTGATATGCTCTTGGTACAAACTTGTACTACAAGGAAGGAGGAAGCCTAATGAAGCATGATAACAAGGTCCTACTTTGCAACCATCATGTCACCTTTCTTATCTATTAAGAAAATTTTTTTAATATTTAAAATTGAATCAAACATTTAAAAATGTATAAAATAAATCAAACTGAATTTTTGAATGAAAATTTTTAATTTTCTTAAATGAATTAAACCAAATATTTTTAAAATTTAAAATTTTTTAAATTTGATTTTCTAGTTTAAACTGTGATCTATACACCTATTAAAAAGTAAAAATTGAACCATGAATAATAAAATATATGATTCACATTTTTAAATTAATTTTTTTTGTTTTAATCAACTGATAAAAATAGTTTTTTAATAAATATGAAAATTTAGTTTATCATTAAAAATAATGTTTTCAGAAACAGTTTTTGTATTAATATAGTTAATAAATTGAAAATTTTATTATTAATTAAAATTAAGCAATTAAAAAATAAAAATAAAAATATTTTTATTTAAATATTAATCTTGATAAAAAAATTTTATTAACAAAAATTATATTAAAATTTATTTTCTTGATTTTCGAAACAATCAAAGACATAAAAAATAACAAAATTTCTTGACTTTCTTATTAATCAAATATATACAAATAATTTTATTTTATTATAATTTTTAAATGATTAAATTCATGATTTTTTATAATACTAGAGTTTCATAACGTGCGCTGCACGTTAGTATGATTTTTTGATCCGTAATTTGGTAATAATTTTATATTTCATTTTTTCAAATTTTTTTATCATACTAATGTTTTTTATAATTTTAAATTAATATTTGACATTTAAGTATTATATACTTATTTAAAATATTGTTTATATAATATTTTCATCCATTCATTCAAAAAAATAAAAATAAAAATTTATTTATCTATTTGATAGCAAAATCTTTTTATAGACTACATTTTTTGTATATATCGATTCCTTTTTTTAAATCATCCTTTTTGATTAATATCTTTATTGTTGAGCTTGAAATCGCTTTTAATAATACAACATATAATTGTTCATATGAAAATATATTTTTTGACAAGTATACTCCTATGTTTGGTATTGTTTATCTCTATATCTTGTTTATAGTCATTGTAAAATACAATCGTATTGGAAATTGCTTCCTTTTAAATTGGAATTAATATTTTTTTACCTTCTAGTGGATTAGGTGGTATTCTTAATAGTAACATTTATCTATTAACATGTTGTCCAACTGTTATTTCAGCATGTATGACATTTTTTCTAAATCTTCTGCATATCATTCGAGTTCCATTGCACAATCCATTTGATGCATTAAAAATTCCTTAAAAGTATTATTGGTCAAGTAAATTTCAACTGTAGTTTATGTGATGGGATTACATTCGATTGTAAGCTATTCAAAAATTCTTTTTAATAATTAGTGTTGACATCATCAACTACATGGTCCTAGCTAAGATAGACTTAAGTCTCTCGCGGGACCATATCTATTATCATCTGATTCAATTTATCCACATATTCATTCTTCATTGTCAATATTGTACAATTTTCCATGTATTATGATAATATTGAGCTCTCAAAAAAATCAAGAAATACATTTTATATCAATGCATTCTCGCATGAATCTTTTCCATCATTTTGTACCACCATTTCATCTGATATGATTATGTTTCCATTATGAGTTGTAGACTTTTCGTCATCTACCATTCTTTGAAAGAAATCACTAAATATTACATCTAATCTAGCTTGCGTGTTATTTATTAATTTGAGCACTTTCATTTTATTCTAAAGATATGATATTACCATATTTGCATTAACTGTTTCTTATCTTGTTTCTTTAGGGACCATTGGCAATACATATATAAAGTCACATCTAAATACCATCACTTTTCAATCAAATGGATCATTGTTGTTCATTATATCTCCAATCATTCTATCAATTATCTCCATCACATATTTCTTGGTCATTGGTGCTTCATCCCATATGATCATATTGGCTTTGCGTAACAATATTGCCAAGTCACTCTGCTTTGATATATCACATAATCTTACTTTTGTTGGATTGAATGAAATGTTGAATCTAGAGTGTGTTATCCTTCCTCCTAATATTATTTATGCTACTACACCTGAAGTTGTTGTTGCTAGAGCTATAGTTCCTTTTGATATTAGATTAGACAATAATGCTCGATATAAGAAAGTCTTCCTTGTACCTCCTGGTCCATCTATAAAAAATATCTTAGTATGTCTTGAGTTTAGTCCATTCATTATCATT
>CANYBF010941445.1:0-13623 GCA_948192965.1 Dalechampia spathulata | reverse complement strand
TTGGTTAAGTACTGTATGCTTAACCGTATGCTGTTTGTATGATGCCTGTGATTGGTATTTATGATGTGTTCCTAGCACCACTGAGATTTATTCTCAGCGTTTATCATTTGATGAACGTAGGTCCGAGTTCTGAGGGAGAGCAGCGGGGCTAGAGGTACAGCAGCTGGTCTGGTCGTGCTTTGGACTTCGGGACGGACTCCTGCAGTTGTATATTTGTGCATAGGCTCTGTTGTATTTAGAATTGTCAGTATACGAAATGTACTATGTATAAGAATCCTTGTATTAATGTATCCATGTTTTAGTTTTATGCTTCTGCGTACTCTGTATGCTTTTGGATTTCTTATACGAGCATTAGCAGGTTAGCTTCCCTTGTGGTATAGTCGTTGGTTGCCTGAGACGGGCAGGCGACGATTATACTACGGGAGCTTGTCGCATCCTCTTGAGTTTGGGTCGGGGTGTGACATATATGATATGATATGAAAGAAAAAATTTAATAAGAATGAACTATTATCTTATTATTTTAAAATGATCGAAGATAATTATCATTTTATTTATTTATTATTTTAATAATATTTATCAAGTTATTAAAATAATTTAAGTTTAGATAATAAATCAAATAATTTGATTGGTTTAAAATTTATTTAATTTGTTAGATTAAATAATTATTTAAGTTAATAATTTCATGCATCAAAATATATTAAATTGGTCTAGATATTTATTTATTTAAAATTTTGATATTTATAGCATTTCGTAAAATGTTATTACATTACATTTCCAACCAGTATTCGTGAAAGGCAAACATGGGTCTCCAAGATTAACCACAGCATGAGCCACAAGCAGGCAGTGAACCTAATAATCGATGACAAGAAGTTGTCACGAGAAAGAACTCGACGCTTATTTCTTTTTTTTTTTTTAAAAAAAAAGATGAATTATCTTCTTAAAAAAACTTACTATGGTCAATCCCTCGAACATTATCTAGGCCTCGAGGAGGACCACGTGGGCCGCCACCATATGGTCCGCTTCCGGGTCCTCCTGGACCACCATCCGATTTCTTGCTAGAACCAGAACCCTTTCGGTAAGTATCAGATTTTTCCACCTGGGCATGAAGTACATGTGAAAAAATGACTCCATTGGACAATTACCATTATGTTAAATAAATATAAAGGCAACAAAGGAAAATTGTGATTTACAGAGAACATCGTAGAAAAGAATATGCCAATGAAATTTATAATAACCCAGAAGAAATCAGGGAGTGTTCTCAGACGCCATATTGACCGCTTTGATTTCACAACACCTGTAACAATAAGACGTGACTACGTTAAACCCTTGTCATAAAAGTCAAGCCGCTACGAAAAGAGTAATCCCCCTTTCCTCAAAAAATTGCATGCCCAAATTTTACAATGTGTCAAAACTTCTCCCATATCATTGCACAATCAAATTTCACCGGTTAACTTTTATAGCTGCACATCCATCTTACGCTCTAAGATGATTGATGCATTAATGAGAATGCTACGAGGGATATTAGAATCAATAAATGCATGATGGGTGTATCAGGGAAAATGCGAGGTTAAATCAAAATTGATTGTCTATGTAAAATTGTAAGTCTAGTGATGACCCAATCATAAAGATTGATCATATTAAGATAGTTAGAATTAAACACAGTGCTAAACCTAGACTAACATGGAAAAGCGTAGTTGAAATTGACCAATATTTTAGAAGATATAGTTCAAGTTGCATATAATGGAAAAGGAAAATTCATACAGCTGACCGTAATTTTGTTCCAATTGAGTCAAGTTTACTGATTTTGACATACCAAGCAACATATATGTAAGCAAACAATGCCAACAGAAACAAATTAAGGAATAAGTTTCAGTTACCCTTTAGCCTTTTGACTTTTTTTTTTGACAGATTTTCTCTTCAATTTACAGATTTGGCTTAATTTAGCATACAAGAACAGAAAAATTAAAGAAAAAAGACCATTTGGGTCCCTAAATTTAATATTATATATATTAAAAAATCAAAACAAATAATGCAACAATATATCTTCAAATTTTTATAAAATTGCCAAATTTTATCACAACATATATTTTTTTAACTCAATTACGATCATTAAAATCACCAACAAAAAGGATATTTATTTAACGTTTAGGACAAAATTTTCAATTTAAAATATAGATTAATTATTTTACTTATTGAATATGTAACATTATTTCTTTTTTAGTAACTGTTTGTTATTCTATTACTGCAATTTATATAATGATATTATATCTTAAAAAATCTAAAATCATACTTACTGGCATTATGACAAATTTAATCTGTTAAAGTGATAATAAATTTTATTTTAAAAGTAAAAACAGATTTATTATTAAAATGATTAAAAAAGATATCTAATTATTTTTTGAAGATATTGATATATATTGATATATTTTTTTAGAAACTACTAAAATATATTTAATTCATATTACAAGCTTAATTTTATAATTAAATGAATAATAAAAATTTACGGAATGAATTTTTTGTAATATTTAAAATAACGATAAATTATTAAATTTTATAATTAAATTAAAATAATACGATCAAATATTTGATGAAACAAGTTCATAAACAAACCTTAAAATAATAAACTATTCCTATGAAAAGAAATTTCACTTAAATTACAAAATAAATATTTTTGGGTTGCTATTTATATTTTAAATTGCTGACATGTATTAATAAAAAGCATTTTATGAATAAAATAAGTAAAAGTAATAGAAAATTTTCATCATAAAAATATTAAATCATAGATGTAATTACTTTCATATATATATTTTTAGTAAATGATATTAATTTTAGCAGTCAAAATTATCCTTTTTCTTTTAATTTGCAACCCCTACTGATTAAATTAAGTCAAATCTGTAAATTATATGTAAATTAGGCAAACATATAAGTTGGAGAGGAAATTTGTCTGTTTGAAAGGATAAATTGAACTACAGGGGAAAAATAGGGCTTATTCCTAAAATTAATGCACAAGACATTCAAATTTCAGTTTCTCAACAGTAAGAATGATAGTAGTATAATGCATGCTGGAGGATAATGAATTCAGTTAAAGAAGAATTTCACTTAAACTGGCTAATACTCGTACATAATTGCAAAGAAAGAAACTGTTTAACCGTTTACCCAACGATTCTAATGTAAATTATAAAATGGCCCAAAAAATAGCTAAACCAATTTACTGGAGATGATAATATGATGCCTCAGGAAAGAAAATGGCGCTGTAATGCAGCAAATATTTCTTATTCAAAGACTAAAATTCTCAAAGACAACAATTCATACCAATCACTTTCAGGCAAAGGAATGCAATGCAACATCCGATAACTTATAAAAATGTCAAGTTAACCTCACCCCCTCAATCTAGTCTGAATCAGCTATATCAATGAATTGTACCTAACATCTACGATTTCACCTTGTCAGGAAAGTCGAGACTTCGACACAGTTAAGTTCTAATTAGCCAATTTACGTGTTCGGAAACCTTCAAATGAGGCAGATTGTTAGGAATTGAATTATACCAAAAATTAACATGATTTTGCAAACATTTCAAAACAATGAAATCTTGGAAATGAATTGTTCTCAGATTCTTTTGTGAAAGCCTTATTAGAAATTATCTAAGTATAATAAACGGAAAAAAAAATTTATCTTTTTGGATTTAATGGTTTCAAAACCTTACTAGCCAATAAATCATGCCGACAATTTGGTTCAAGAAAGAATCATGCAAATCAAAGAGCCTGAAAACCCAATACAACATACTACGAAATAGAAGTTGACTAATTGTTATTTATGCATTCATCCGTATGAATCACGTAAAATTCATTCTAATTCTCGATGGAGGAGCATACATCAAACTCAATTTTTATAAGATCACCCTAATTTAGCTAAATAAGATCAAAACAAAAAAAAATCATAAAAACTAAATTCCGATTGATTAAGATATGCAATTAGAAATTAAATCAAATTTCAAAACAAAGAGATACCGACCTCGCTCGACGTAAGCCATAATAAATGAACGTTCCTTTCAAACTCAGATACTCCTTTTCTTTTGAGAGAGGGATTAAATTTATTGCTCCAAATAGGAAAATGATGGAGTGTCTTCTTTTATTTATTTGGAGAATTTCCAACATTGATTACGTGTTTGGTTGATTTTGATTGGCTGCAGACAGAGTTGCGCTGCTCATTGATGGAGACGTGCCATAATATCATTGGATACAAGATGAGCCTCCACTGACTAATCAGAGAAGTGATTGGTGACGAATACGTCATATGTGCCCGATCGAAAATCTAACCAGGTGCAGGATCAGATTGATAAGCGGTTCACAAATCGACGTTTTTAACTTAGAACTAATTAATTAAAATATTAATCTAGAAATGAATATATAAAATAATTATTAAGAATATATTTTTATTTTACTTAATTAAAAAATTTTCATATAATAAATATTGATCTTATTAATAAATTAAAATTAATTAAACATAAATTAGATTAAATACTTTTCAAAAATTTATAAAATCAAATAAATTTCTAAAAGTATCTAAATCAATCTTTAAAAAAAGTTAAATATTTTAAATTTCTTTCAGCCTTCATAAGATTACGAGGGATTTCATCACATAGTGTATTCTTGGTAATCTACCATTTTATTGATTAAATTTTTTATTAAACAATGTAAATTACTTATCATTTTTATTAATTTACTGATAAATATTTTTAAAAAATAACTCAATGTAATATATAAAACGATAAATAAGTTGAATATATATGAAAATAAAAATTCATATAATAGAAAAAATGTCACTATATTCTTATATTTTATATCCTTAATTCTTGTTGATTTAATGTTGCATTTTAGTTTTCATTATTAATAAAATTGATAATTTTCTAATAATTTTATTTACAAATTTTTTGTCTGAATTATCAGATTTAATTTACTTGATAAAAGGAAAATATAAACTTTATTATGGAATCACAAACATAAAATGGTTTCCATTATTAGAAGATTTGTTAATTATTTGGTGGACTTTCAAATGTGGATTATTAAAAATAAAAATATTTATTTGATTTATGAAAAGTTGAGTCAAACAATTTCTTCTTTTTTTTCATTATGGTGGAAATATTTCATGTATATTGGCTATTTAAGAATATTTTTTTAAAGAGGAATTTCCAATCAAGACACCTTGCAAATTTCTTTCTAATTACACGTGCATTCAAGAAGATTTTCAAATAAAGAAATTTATGTCTTTCAATTGTCGACGAATTCAAAATTCTATTATGAAAAGAAGATATATTTTGTACACAAAAAGTTAGCCATTCACATAGAAGAAGAATTTTTTTTAGAATTAAGCATGAATTTTTTAGCAAATAATATTTTTATTTAATATATTATTAAAGGCTATTAGTTGATGGAAAAAGAAGATACTGTACTAGTATTCACATGATTTTTGTAAATTATAAGGTGCTTGAGAATTTAAGTGTTTTTAAACGATTATGACTTATGTCCCTTTAATGAACTGAATGACATGCTCCTGCTCTACTTTCCTTCAAGGTATTGTCTCTTTCTACTTAGTAAAGTAGTATGTAGTTAAAATTATAAAATAATTACCTTTCGATGAAGCTTGATAAATTTTCCTAATAAAATAAATTGTCCAACCTTTAAAAGGCTACGATTTAATGATTAGGTGTAGCTGTACACTAGGAACTCTCTGCCATATCTTTGATACTATTGACATCTTTTAGCATAATTAATGTAGTCTTTTAAAATAGACATCTAGTAATAGTCATGTCTATGTATTAATCATCTTGATGTTAGATTGATGTGCCTTATAGATTAATATTAGGGAAACTCAAGCATCTAAGGAGTAATACATTGAAACCTTTCCTAAAAAAATCCCATTCAATTAACATATGCTTTAAACCTTAAATCTTCACATTAGGACAATGCAAGTTAATGCTCAATACATCTCTTTAGTCTTTTATATTTCTTATTTCTATGTTAAAGCTTTTTAAGATAATTCTCCTTTCATGAATCAAAGGATGGTTTCTCTTTGTTATTAAAATCATATGGTGCGCCAACTCCTCAAACATGTTCAATCCTATTGCTACTTATGCTAACTCATTAGCTTAATAGCTCTACTACCTTGGTATATGGTTGAAAGAGACTTCCTTAAACTCCTCCAATAATTGTATTATAGTTGTAAAATAAGGAGCTAATAATACACTGTTGCACTTGTACTTACCAACAAACTGCCTCAATACTAACTATGATGTTCACTTCTTTTGCACCTAACTCTTTTAATATTTCCAAACCAATAATGAATGCCTTATATTATACTTAATTGTTAGTGCAATTAAAGTTTAAGTTAAATGACATTGTAGTCTTTGTTCCATTTAGGGAAATTATGACTACGCTAGCCCCTGTTGTCTTCTTAATATAAGAACCATAAAATTTCAAGATCCAAGGCACCTTCTCCAAGTGAAAGACATATAAATTAGATTGTTTTCTCCCTTTTAACCTTTAAGCATGGATGGTCAACTAAGAAGTCTACTGAGGCTTGACCTTTATATTGCCTTTTAGGAAGGTCAGCTAGTGTAAACTTAGCTAATGCTAATGTCAATTTCCAATTCTTCATGTAATCATTGGTATAGACAAGATGTATTTGATCAAATCTATTTATGACACTATATACACCATAGCTTTAATAATGTAATGTCTTAATTTTATGCAAGCAAAAGAAAGAGCTAAACATAATTTTTATATAGGTGTGTACTTAATCTCTATGTCATTCATTATTCTACCTAATAATAGATTATCTACTCATGACTTGTAGAGTTATATTATGCTAACAGGTATCTTACAGAACTATAAGCAGCATAAATGTAAAGTTTTAAAGGATAGTCCTCTTTATAAGGCATTAAGATAGGAGACTTACTCAGACATTCTTTGATTCTTTCAAACATACCTTGATGGTGTTTTCTTACAAGAATTCATCTTTTTTCTTTAACTTCAAGAAGTTGAAAAATTCCTTCACCTTCCCTATCAAGTTTGAAATGAATCTTCTTAAATAATTGATTTTTCTAAGAATTGTTGAAGCTTTTTTTTTTACTTGGTGTAGCTGGCCCCATTATGACTTTTTCTTTATTCTGTTCAATCTCAATTCCTCTTTCATGTACTAAGAAGTCCAGAAAATTCCCAGCTCTTACCCTAAAGGCACATTTAAGCAGGTTTAGCTTCAACCAGTATTTCATCAATCTTTTAATTCATTTCTCAAATAACTAATGTAATCTTTCTCATTTTTTGACTTGACCATTATATCATCAATATACACCTTCATTGTTTTACCAATTAAGTCATGAAAAATTAAATTCATAACTTTTTGGTAGGTAGCGCAAATATTCTTAAGGCAAAATGACATCACCATTCATTCAAAGGTACTTATTATTCCTACACATATAAATGTAGTTTTAGAAATATCAAACTTAACAATCGACACTTGGTTGTAACTAGCAAAATAATCGTAAAAGGTTAATGTTTCATGATTAGCAGTAACATTAATTAATATATCATTAATTGACATGACATAAATATCTTTAGGAGTGAGAACATTCAAATCATGAAAATCCATATACACTCTTAATTTATCATTCTTTTTTACAATGTAAACTACATTAGCTAACCACTTTATATATTTTACTTTCCTAATGAATCCTACTTTTTACAATCATTCTATCTCTTCTTTGATTTTTGCTTTTATTTCCATAGAAATTCTTCTAGGTGCTTGATGAATAGGTTTGGAACCAGTTTTGATTGATAGGCAATACTTCACCAGATTACAGCTTAAATTAGACATGTCTTTATAATCCTATGCAAAGAAATCTTTAAACCCATGGAGCAACTTTATTATCTTTGCTTTCAACTTTGCTTTCAGGTTGTTGCTCATAAAAGTTATTTTAATTTTCTCAGATGACCTAAGGTTAACTTCCTTAAGTGGATTTTGCACCTCTGCCTTTACTTCCTCTAGCCTGGACGATTTTGCTTCAAGGTCTTCCTATTGTATTTCATCTGCATCTTCAAGAGGTTCTTCTTCTAAGATGACTTTAATAGCGCATACACTTATCTCATCATTAGAAACCTCTTTCTTTATGGTTTGTAATGTTGCTTACAAAATGGTAGAAGTAGCAACTATCTTTTCCTTAAAAGTAAAATCCATCATCAACTTTCTTTATAGTAACTTTTGGACTTGGCCTTTTGTGTAGTATGATCTCCATTGATTTATTATCATTCTAGCCTTCTACAATCTTTTATTAATGGGTGTTGCTATAATTAACTTAGGATTTTCCTTTTTATTTTGCCTTATAAATTTGATAAGGCTTAAATTAGCATCATAATATACTGTTTCAATTGCATATACTAGAGTATTAAAAGGCTTATTATTTGGCCATATTTTCTCCACATAATCTCCTTTCCAAAATAAGAGAAATTGATGAAGTAAGGATGATATACACTAATTAGCATGAATCTAATCCCTTCCAAGAAGTGCCTTATAGTTAATAGATGAGTCCACCATAAAGAAGGTAAACAAGGATATCTTCGTTCTAACTGTGATCTTCATAAGTAAGACCCCAAGTATTTTGGTTAACTTTCCAATGAAAGCAGATATAGATACATAAGTTGAAATAAGATCTTCAATAGATTTCCTTAAGGTTCAAAATATCCTTAAAGGTGTTATATTGACAATTGATCCATTGTCAATAAGGATTTTGGAAATTGATCTACCATTAAGATGTTCTTAAATATGTAATGGCTTAATATGTTTTGTCATTTTTTTAAAAGTTTCTCTAATACCATTTATTTAGGCTATGTTGGACCTCTCACTTAAATAATAACTCCACTGATTACATTAGAAGTCGAGGGCTTGTTTATTCCTGTCACTCTAAGTGTGTATACTTTCTTACTTTATTCACCTTCCCTCCTTTCTGCTTCTGCTTCTACTTTTTTTTCTTTTCAGTTTTGAAAATACGCTGGTAATAAAAGAAAGGAAGTGGTATAACTAAAAGGAATAGGAACATTACCTACCATAAATGTATCTTTTATATCCTCATTGCTCCTAATTAGCTCTATATCAACCTTTGTTGACTTTCTATCAAATTTTATCTTAGGTCTAACCTCTGTCTCTCCTTTTAATTTCTCCTTGTTATCCTAAGCCCTTCTTATCCTTATGAATTCCCCCAGCCTTATATTTCTTATCTAGGTTCTTCCTTTGCAATCTCTTCTTTTTGCATCTGTTGACCCTGAATTTTTACTCACATTTGCATTCTCAATTTTTTCTTTAATACAACTTGGTACAAATTTTTATTGTCCATTCTGGCTTGCATACATGCCTTATAACCTCCCTTGAGTGCTTTGGATATACAGAGAACATTTCATTTGGTTTATGGAAGGTGGAGCATGTTATGTCATTGTCCTGATATGTAGATCACATTCTGCAATATGTTACACGTGTTAGGTGAAATGAATGCTTCGAATGCCTACTTCTTGACCAAATTTAATGTATGTCATATGCCTTAATGTTATTTTAGCACATTTGGAGTGCATTTAATATATGACACACATTGTAAGGCAAGCACAATGACTGATGCATGTTAAGGGATTTTCTGATGTGCAGAGTACATTTTGGAATATGTTATGCACATTAAGCAATTTTGGATAACATGTTGCATACATTGCATTCAATTTTTTAGAATCCTACATTATTTTCTTAATCTAGGTAAATCCTACCTTTTTCTTATAAATATGACTCATATATTTACTGGAAAAGAGTTCAAAAATTGGAAATTATGCCTAAACTCTACTGAAATTTAATCTCACCAATTAATCACATAACTAACACTAATTAGATGATTAGAGATTAATTTTCTCACTAAACCCTTTGTTAATTATGAGATTAAGAAGATTCAAGCTTGCTTAACACTTGGTAGACCTTAGGATCTATTTCCTCTCTTCTTTCATTATGGTTTCATGGGTTTTATGATGATTTTATGATTTCCATTATGTTTTAGCATGATTCAGAATGCAATAGTAGCATTTCAATTTTTGTTTGATCACACATGATCTATAGTAATCCCTTATTTTCATTTATTTTAGCATATATTCATGATTTTTACTTAAAAATCTCATTTTTCTCTTTATTATGTTCGTGATATGTGACATATGTTACATAATGTGTTGCACATATTATAGAACATACTACACACATTCCTTTTTCTGTATGACATGTTGCACACATTGCTTGATATGCTATGTACTTGGTCTAATATGTTGCACATATTACACAAAATGTTCACTGTTTTTCATGATTTTTGATCAATTTTCACTTGATTTTTAATCTAAATCAAAAATTTCAATTGCATTTGAGGTTTTACAGTGACTCAAATAATTTGAATTCATCATACATTGGTGAAATTTCATTAATTTTGCTTTCAAAATTGATTTCAAGTTAAAAGCATTTTAAATTGATATTTTATTATAATTAATATGATTAGAGTTGGATTGGATGTTTGAATCACCTCTAATTGATGCCATATGATATTAGAGTCTTTTAATTTTGATCTTCATGATTAATTTCATTGATTTTGCTATTAAATCAATTAATTTGCATGATTTCTAAATTAAATGCTATTTTAATTGTGTTTTACTTGTAATTGGCACGATTAGCCTTAATTGGATGTTGGTTAATTTCTAAGTGATACCATATATGATCTTAGAATCTTCCAATTAAGTCTATGATCAATTTTTCTTAAAATTGATTATTTGATGTCATTTTCACGATCTGACTCATGTTTATTGTTATTATCATAAATGTTGTCAATACATTTTATAGGATTTTATCCTTGATCCATGCTTTCATATGGTACTGGATTGTTCAATTGTATCTTAATATTTCCTTTATTGCCTAACATTATTTATTTTCTTTATTTGCTTATGTATTTGGCTCATGCTGCCCAATGTTATCTTTTCCTAAGTGAAGAAGTTATTGCTTAACAACTTATATTTTGTATTTATGAAGACCCGTTTGTAATAGAATAGGCCTCTGTTCCCTATTTAGCATGTATGATTAGCATTTTTCATCATGTATTTCCCTATCTTTCTCATTCCCTTTCTCCTAGCCATTATTTTATTTTGTATTGCTATGCTTGTTATTTTATATCTACCATGATATATGCCTTATTATGCTATATTTTGTACCATGTCATGGCTATACCATGCCATCATTCACATGTTATGCCTATGCCATATCATCCTTGACATGCCATGCCTATACCATGCCATTTCTCATATGTCATGTATATGCCATGTCATTCATAGTTACCATGCTATATTAGCTATGATTACTACCATGCTATACTGTTGTGTGCTTTATTTCATGCTTATGTGTGCTCACCCACCAAAGATAATAAACTTAACTAAAGTGGTAAAATCAAACTTGAAACTTTGAGAAAATAAATCTTCACCACCAGAACCTATCTTTGAAGGGTTTGACTTAGCACTCATGTCATAGCTTAGTTAACCATTTGGTAGTAACTCTATTTTATGACCTTTTTAGGTTCATTTCATTCCTTGAGTTAGCCCTTTAAGAAGACTGCACTTTCACTTTAAGTAGGCCCCTAGTGCCATCTGTTACAAGCCTCACTTTAGGTCATCGTGAAAGCCCCATCTATAGTGGTGACTCCACTAGGGACCTATGGCAAAAGAGTTATAGCGTTGAAATCTTAGAGTATAATATTGATTTTCCCATTTTAGTTGGGATAGTTGTATTGCATATCATGTACACAATTTACATCTATACATCACCTTTTATCCCTAAATTAATTGGTGATTATAGGTGAGTGAGTACCTTGGACTCCATTCGACTCCTCAAGAAAGTAAGTTTGCCTTCACCACTCGTTGCCTTGTACTGAGTACCATCAATGATTCCTAGAATGGATAGATTCTAAGTATAGTCCTATATCAATGATTTCATTAAGTTAGATAGGTTATGGATAATATAATAGGGGACCTTAGCCTATTTTACTGGTTAAGGTTAAAATACTATCATGAGTTGCCTAAATCTAGCCTATTTTCCCATCTTGTATTACTTTGCTAAGAGTTAGAATCTTATCATGATTCTGTGGTGGTTGCATAACCTTATGCTTATTCAATTCGTATTCTCTTATCATAACAATATGATCACTTCGAAATGCTATTAGATTTTTACCATAATCCCTGATATGATAAGGTAATGATCAATCTTTGCTTGCCTCACATGCTAAGAGTATCATAGCTTGAGTTCCTACTGTAACTCTAGGCTAGTATCCTACCTAGAAGATTTTAGACCAACCAATCTTTGTGGAGGTATAAGGGTGGCAGGGAGTACTATTGTGTGCTATGCATTCATTAACCTTTTTGTGTTTTCTATCAAACATACATATATGCATACTCATGCAATTTTCTTTAACTAATTTATTTTGCAACCATAACGCCAGATGTTTCCTAACATAGGTCATATATACATCTTACGTGTCACATTATATGCAATAATATATGCATATACATGCATTCATGCTAACTTTCTCTATCATGTGCAGAAATATATCAAATCCTCAGGCTCTTAAGAATATTGCATCTCCCTTTAAGACTGATTACTCTGTACTTTATGATGCTTCACTAGCTACTGTTCAACATCTGATTGATTAGTCAATGGCCAAGCTCTTGTCCAATAACTTCAAGGCTGCCCTGCAACAATAAATTAAGGAGGTTCTCAATCTTAAAGATTTCATTACCCTACCAGCTTGTCTCATCCTCACAACACATACTTAGAATTATACGTTGATTATTTTGCATGATTATTTGAATGTGTGATGTGTTCTTATTTATGTATATTAATGATTATTTATTGATGTGCCAAAGAATTAAATAGGAATATATGGATGAATTATGTGCTAAATTAATTATGTGATATAGAATTATTTATATGAGTATTAATTTAATTAAATCATATGTATAGAAAATATAATTTAATTAGGCATGTATACATGTATATATTTATTGATTATATGATTATGAATTTTTATTTAATAATTTTTATGTTTAAAATATAAATAAATTAAATAATTTTAATTAATACATGGCATATACATATAAATATATGGTTTTACATTTGTTCCTTATGTATAAAGCATGAGAGGCATGATTTAGAGTAAGTGTGTGCATGGTAAGGATGCTTAATCATCCTCATGATTACATGTAATGTTACAAAATATGAGTTGTAATTATAGGAGAGTGAGGTGTCAATTTATTACGACTTTTGAGAAGGGTGTATTACATGTCTAAATGAAGCCTAACATATAGAATTAATGCCTAGTTCATATATATATTGAAACTTAGAAAAATAGCCCATTTTTCTTTCCTTCTGTGAGCTGCAGTATCCGTTTCCGTGCTTTTAACGTGTTTTAACTTTTGAAAAAGCAAGCGTGGATTGTGGAGTCGCCACCTAGTTTGTTTCTATTAATCCATTTGAATTAACTTTGAAAACTAGGAAATAAAACTTAGGTTTTTCAGAGTT
>CANYBF010941425.1:0-10726 GCA_948192965.1 Dalechampia spathulata | reverse complement strand
TATCCAATGTTCAACATTTAAGAAAACTGTTATAATGAGGGGGTTGCTTGAATTAGTTAAGAGCATAAAAGAATGTATGAGTGAGACAACAATATTCAAGATGCCATTAGAGTTAAGAAGATTGTTTGTAATATTATTAGTGTATTGTGAGCCCACAAATGTCAAAAAATTATAGGAAGATAATTTTCAATCGATAGTTGAAGATTATATTAAAATGCATGAGAACTTGATAGAAACATAAATAGCTTGCACTTTGAGTAATATCCAAAAGCACCTGATAAATATAGGTAAGGATGTGAAAAGTTATGATCTGCCTACAAAAAAAAGACACTAGTTTAGCCAAATGAAGTACCAGCTTAGCCAAATAAAAGATCAATAATAGAGATATTGTAGAGAAGATAGTAGTGCAAACACCGTAAGAAGACATTGATGTAGTGTTAAAGCTTAATTTGGAAAAAATATGCATATACGATGATAATGAATAGATTGAACTCAAGACGTATTGAGATATTTTTTATAGATGGACCAGGAGGTACAACGAAGACTTTCTTATATCCAGCATTATTAGCTAATCTAATATCAAAAGAAAATATAGCTCTAGCAACAACAACTTCAGGTGTAGTAGCATAAATAATGTTAAGAGGAAGGATAATACACTCTAGATTCAACATTTCATTCAATCCAATAAAAGTAAGATTATATGATATATCAAAACATAGTGACTTAGCAATATTATTACGCAAAGCCAATATGATAATATGGGATGAAGAACCAATGGCCAAGAAATATGTGGTGGAGATAATTGATAGAATGTTTAGAGATATAATGAATAATAATGATCCATTTGATTGAAAAGTGATGGTATTTAGAGGTGACTTTATACAGGTATTGCCAATGGTCCCTAAAGGAACAAGGTAAGAAACAGTTAATGCAAATCTAGTAACATCATATCTTTGGAATAAAATAAAAGTGGTCAAATTGATAAATAACACGCGAGCTAGATTAGATGTAACATTTAGTGATTTCTTTTAAAGAGTGGTAGATGGGGAAAAGTCTACAACTCATAATGGAAACATAATCATACCAGATGCAATGGTGGTACAAAATGATGGAAAAGATTCATGCGAGAAGACATTGATATAAAATGTATTTCTTGATTTTTTAAGAGTTCGATATTATCAGAATACATGAAAAATTGTACAATATTGACAACGAAGAATGAATATGTGGATAAACTGAATCAGATGATAATAGATATATTCCCGTGAGAGACTCAAGTATACCTTAGCTATGACCATGTAGTTGATGATGTCAACACCAATTATTAAAAAGAATTTCTGAATAGCTTGCAATCGAATGGAATCCCATCACATAGACTACAATTAAAAGTTACTTGCCTAATAATATTTTTAAGGAATTTTAATGCATCAAATGGATTATGCAATGGAACTCAAATTATATGGAGAAGATTTAAAAAAAATATTATACATGCTGAAATAACAGTTGGACAACATGTTAATAGACAAATGTTACTATTAAGAATACCACTTAATCCACCAGAAGATGAAAAAATATTCGTTCCAATTTAAAAGGAAGCAATTTCCAGTACGATTGTATTTTGCAATGACTATAAACAAGACATAGGGATAAACAATACCAAATGTAAGAGTATACTTGCAAAAAGATGTCATTTCACATGAACAATTATATGTTGTATTATTAAGAGTGATTTCAAGCTTAACAATAAAGATATTAGTCAAAAAGGATGATTTAAAAATATGGAACTGACATATACAAAAAATGTAGTCTATAAAAAGGTTTTGCTATTAAATAGATAAATAAATATTTATTTTTAGTTTTTTGAATGAATGGATGAAAATATTATATAAACAACATTTTAAATTAGTATATAATACTTAAATGTCAAATATTAATTTAAAATTATAAAAAATATTACTATGATAAAAAATTTGAAAAAATGAAATATAAAATTATCACCAAATCACGAGTCAAAAAAATCGTACTAACGTACAGCGCACGTTATGAAACTCTAGTTCAATTAATATAACATAAATGATCTATGATCATCATTTAATATAATGTATATGAATGGTACTATCGTTTAATATAATGCATATGAATGATATTTCATCGTTTAACATTTTGATATGTGAATGGTTTTTTGATTTAATTTTTTTTTTCTCGGGTATCTTGTCGATCAAATTATTGCCTATCATATGACAATTTCTGTACTTGAACTACTCACTATACCTGCAAAAAGAGTGCCCTTATTGCTTGATTCAACACAAGGAGAGAAACTAAACAGACAACAGAATAAAGCTCAAGGCAGATTAATTTAGGAAAGTATATAGCAAATATCAGTTGATGGAATACATCAGTGTTCATACTCATACGAAAGGCCACATCCCAACAAAAAGAACAAATGTGCCAACTTCTAACTACCGGTTTTCCTATTGTTTGCCAAGAAAAATTGGAAAATAAATGAAAAATTATACCTCACAGCTTACATCTGCAATCAGCCTTTTAAAAAATCTCGACCACCACAGAGAACAATAAGCATACCCTTCAAAGGTTAATGATATTCTTCATCTGCAAAATCAATGAAGAAAGTTGCCATGCATTAGTATGCAGTGTAATGGGGGCCAAATGAAGGTGGTTTTAATGGGAATGGCTTCTTTTCTCTTCAAGACGGCCAAATAGACCATCTATTAGAAATGGGTATATTGGCTATTAGTTGCAAAAAAAACATGAAGTGGTTTTAACATGAGCAAGATATACGATTCTGGTTATTGTGACTGCTATCCATCAATATTATTAATTACATATTAATCAATGTAAAGTTGATGTAATTGTGACTGTTAATGAAAAATACTATATGTTCTAATGCTATTAATGAACTCATAATCTTATATATTGAACTAGAGTACATGGAACCTAGCTGTAATATCAAACTATTACAGATGACAGGCATAACTTACTTGAGCTGTCATGGGGATGATCTTTTGGATGGTGCTCCATGCAATTCAGTAGAAACTTGAAAGTCTCGATCTCACATGGGATGGTAAGCCCGCCACTATGATCAAATCCAAACTCTTCTTCGACCTTTTCTAGCAAAACTTTGAAAAGAGAATGGCTAAGGTAGCTGGTGGGGATGATAAACCTCCTAAGCTCTGGCCCAACATAAACCGCTAGATACCCTTCAGGGACATCAGGTGGTGGTGCAGGGCTGGGGCAGGTTTCCTCATCCGAATCATAACAATGGCTATTGCCAGTCAACCTCTTCTTAGACACTGGTGAAATGTCCCCACAGGGAGGAGTCCCACTAGTACTTCCTTCTTGAGGTTCAGCGGCCTTGGAGCCAATTGTAACAGATTGCCACTTCTGGAGAATTTCCTTAAGCCTAACAATCTGCCTAATTCCTGTCACCTTGCTGCCACCATGGTCATCCATTGCAAAATGTTTCTATCTTCCACGCATACAAGTCGCATCAGATCCTCCACCACTGCATTGACAAACACCAGGTAAAACCATGAAACAACAAAGACTAGAAACCAGAATTTTAACAAAAAGAAAAGATGCCATCTTTTAATGGAGACAATGTAAAGCAATCCATAATTGTCAAGTGGCAAGAACTCAGAAGTAATAGATCTAACCATTAAAAGAAAACAAAGAAAAACACAATACCATTAGATCAACAACAGAACACATATAAAGATCTCTATTTCAAGACCTTCATTTCCATTTTTCCTTCCGGACCTTTACAAATCAAAATTCCATACCTTATGGGCCACTTTTGCTGATAAAAGCGTTGAAATCTTAGTTCAGTTCTAAGAACAAGAATGTCTCCTTGACTGTTGATATTTTTAGGACTCACCATGAACTGTCAGGTTCATAAAATGGATCTTTCATTTAATTCTTCACGATATTATTGCCAAAAAAATTATATTAATTAATTTATTTCCAGAAAAACTACTGTAATATCATAGAATAAAATCTCGAAAATATCCTTAAATGAATAACCAGTTATTAGAATCATTAAACATCAAATAAAAATATTAAGATCTGTAAAGATGCCAAGTTCTTCAACTACCATAATATAACGATCTTCAGATCCGACAAGTAATATGAATGAACATGTAAAACAAAATAAATAAAATAAACAACTCAAAAATCAATAATAAAAAAAAATACAACAAACAGCTCATCACACATCGCAATTACCAAAAAGACACGACCTTTTGGGGAAAACAAAATTTCACAAGGCGGAAATAAAAAATGTGAGTAATACCTGAGACAGATACACCATGGGGGAGCACAGGGGAAGGAAAAGGATTGATCGGAGGGAAAGAACAAAGCAAGCAAGCTCTCTTTTCGGAGAGAAAAATTTTCTACAAAGAGAGAACAATACCCCAAAAATTATTTACATATGCTTCTTTGGTTCCCATCCAATGCAAGGAAGCCCGCCAGGTGTTTGGTTTATAGCCTCAATGAATTTCGGAGTAAAACTGTTTCCTTTTTCTTGGTTGCACCACCGCTTTCGGCCTGTCAGTTCTCTTTTTAAAGAACATAATGTATTGGTTTAAATAAAGCTGTTGGGTTGTTCTTTAAGGAACCAAATTTTTTGCGATTTTTGGAAATTATTGATTTTTAAATATATACTATGAATAAAGTTTTCTAAATAATTAGAGCAATAATAAATAGAATAAAAATAATTGAAACCATCAAAATAAGAACAATAAAAAGATGATTGTATCATTTAGGTATGAAAATTTCAAGGAAATAATGAAGCAGAATACGAAATCATATAATTTATATTTATTGATGGTAGGGTGGGGAAAACAGCATATGGTGATGTGATGGGGGTGATTCGGGTGGGGTCCATGCGACCCTCAATCAATCCCGTACTTCCTTATTCCTAGGTTTCTTTTCCTTTTGGTTTTTAATATTTGATAAAAATCTTTTGAGCTGGATTCGGACATGATTGAAGCCATAACCAGGATGGATGGCGTAATTTTGAAATAAAAGCTAAGCTTTTCTTATTATATTGGAAGGAGAGGTGCTTATCTATTCAACAAACCACAGGTATTTTTGGAACTTGTCTCCCTGCATTGCAAAAGTTTCCACGCTTCCAACTCAAGTCAACTAATGTTCCCAGCCACTTCCGATATCTATAATCATCTTTATTCAAATAAATGAATTCATAACTGCTTTGCATTTTGAGTAGTGGCGCATCCATATCTAGTGAACAAAGGGGATGTAGCTCAAACGGTAGAGCGCTCGCTTTGCATGCGAGAGGTACGGGGTTCGATACCCCGCATCTCCAACTTCCTCAGAGATTTTTAAGTTTTGTTCAAAGTCCGTAATATTCTGCTTAAAGGACATTGGCGGATGCTCTAATATGGAATAGTTTTTTCTCATAATTTAGGGCATTTTATTAATTCCTGATCCTAAAGTATCGAAAGGGAAATCGGATGGTCTACATTAGACGATAGGCATTAGCAAATGATTGACATGTAGAGATCTGATAACTAGCGTTGAAGGTCTTATAGGAATAGGGTATGGTTAACGCTGGTTTCCCATGCATTCTTGTACTTCTTTCATCTCGGCCTTGTCTGCTTTTCCATGGTATTGGTACCTTGTTATTGGCACACAAATGGAATTAAAAACGGTAAGAAACTTCAGGTCCATGAGGTCAACATACCACCAGCCGCTGAAAATTGAGCGTGTTGTTGGTCCATTATCGACTGTTGATCCTTGTAGCAGAACAGCGTAAGCGAACATGTAGACTGGAATTTTCAAAAAAAAAAGAACATGTAGACTGGAACATTATGCTGTAAGAAAGCTGACGATGCTTTATTCTCTTTAGCTCTTTTATCTGCAAGTTCAATTTCATGTCTTGCGTAACCAGGAGACTGTTTTTAGCATAACTATGTCAGAAACCTCAAGGTTTCAAGTAAAAAAGTGGGTTGTAGTCATGAAGTCACTTTCTTTGACGTCCTCTATACAGATAAGCTTGCGGTCTCTCTTTCGTTGTAAATTGTGAAATTGGCCGCGCATCACAATCACCTTACAACTGTTTATGGAAAAAGGGATGCAAGGTCAACTTTGATCACCATGGTCCAAGCTCTAAACCACAAGCTATGATATTTTTATATGCCTGGCATTAACTAACGAAATACTAGACAGTAGCAGATTTAAGAACATTTGAGATATGATTCCTAGTCAAAAATTTACTTTCTTGCTGGTTAAAGCACATTTCACAGAGCTAATTTGTAAAGAGGTGTTCTCTACAATAGCAAGAAACATCCATTAGCCATGGTAGGTGGAGAGGAAATCAAATAACCAAAGACTACTTGCATGTGTTGACTAGCATCCCAGTGTCGGCAAAGGAACTGAAGAAATTGAGTTAAGAGCTTAGTTCAGGGGTGAGCAAAATTGAACCGGATTGAAAAATTAAACCAAACTAACCAAATTTAGTTCAGTTCAGTTTCTAACATTAATGTATAAAAACCAAACCAAATCATAAAATAAATTTTTCTTTTTTTAAAAAAACAACCCTACATCGGTTCGGTTCAGTTTTCAAACTGAAAAGTTTTAGGTTTGAAAAACCGAAAACCGAATTGAATGCTCACTCCTCCTAGCTTTGTCAAAAGAGGTCCACAAGGTTAAAGTTCCATGAAGAACCTCTCTGAAACAAGAAGATGGTAGTCTAAAACATCAAGTCCCCCTTATGCTTTTGTAGTTGTGAAAACAATTGGAAGAAAATATATACATGAATATGCACGCATAGATGTCTCGTATGGTAGTTCAGCTGGATGTAAATCCTGTTATGCAATCCAACAAAGAACAAAACTTCAGGAAGGAAGAAAAAAAGAGGGAGAAATTTTACAGAATATCTCATGCCTGTGAATTTGTGAATGTGCTCAAACCTGAAGTCTCTGACACTTCAATTGACCAGATCATCTTCATAAGAAATTGATCTATCCACATGGTTTATACAACTATTAGACCATATTCAGTAAGCATAGGAATTGGAAACGGAATCCAATTCTTGGAACGAAATTCCAATATTTTGTTTGGCAAACAACAACAAATCTGAAAGTTAATGATAATATTATACTCGAAATGACTGATTTCCAGGGAAAGAATCATAACAATTTCTCTGAATACAACTAAATCAGAAATACTTTGCAAAATCAATTAGAATTAGAAATTGGTTCCTATCATCAACGCAAACAGACAGCACATGTCGTTAGGATTTCTTTTATGCTATAAGTCCTAAAAACAGATGTTATATTAGCCTCTGATGCTGAGGTAGGCAAGCAGCAGCAATCACTTGCACAACATGCAGTTAAGAAAAACAGCAATTGAGAAAGATAATCAAAATACAGTATATTGATGGAAATAGGAGCTCGAAATATAAGATTATAATAGAAAGTTATCCAGCTGTTCGTAAATACTGACACGAAAAGGGCATTAATAGCGATAGTGACCTGTCACCGCTTCAAAATTAAGAGAATTAGCAGCAGAAAATTTCCAAATGAAATATCATCAATCATCTTTGAGTCTCTTGAGAAGCGTAGAAGCCCATCTGCGAACGCGTTTCTTCAATGTGTAACCAACGAAAACGCCAGCAATGAAGAAAACTGCACATAGCTTTGAACAGGTCCAAACTGAAACCGATTGCCTGAAATTTGGCCAAGTACTAAATTATCAGATAATTATCAAATAATTATACGAGAAATAAGAGAATACATCGTTATCGATATTTCGAAAATCAAATTAGTGAAGATAATACTAGCCTGGGGGGTCTAGTGACCAAGAGACGAGACTGATCGGAAGAAGAAGAAGATAAAGCAGCTAGCCCTTGTTTCATGTCCGGACTCTCCGGTAGTGATAAACTGGAAATCCCTGATTTTTCTTTCACATCCTTCGAAACGTCGCGAAAAAACTTCTTTAGTCCTTCCATTATCCTTCTTACTTCTGTTTCCTGATACGAAGTGCTTATTTCATATCAGACAGCAAAATCATAGCGGGATCGGAATTCAAATCGAGGGGGATTTCATTTCTATGAGGTTTCAGGGTTTTACAAAAATTCCAATAAAGTCCTTTTTAAAATTAATTTTAATTAATTATTTGATTTTTTTAATTTTCTGAAATTATTATTTTTTGAAAAAGTAGATAGAAATAGGGCCAGAATGAGCTCTGCGACCCAATAGACAACTGCCCTGCTTATCCATTGCTATAACTAAATCAGGTTTGTTGGTTATTTCCTTTCCTTTCATCTTCGACCTCCTTCTCTCCATTAAAATGGCATCCGTTTCTCTGCCTAACAACCCTCTTCCCTCTTTGCTTCTTCCTCGTAAACTGGGTCCTCAACCTTCTTTGCACCTTCCATTTCTTCCCAAATCTTCTCACTCTCAATTTTATGGCCTCAAGCTTTCCCATTCTGCTTCTTTTTCATCCCCTCCTTCTTCATCTTTCAAGACTACAGTCCTTGCTAAGGTACATTTCGATCCAAACGGGTGAAAAATTCTTTAACTTTGTGATTCGTTTCTTGATGGGTGTTCTCTCTCTGTCTCTTTTTTTTGGCTTTTTCGTTGAAGGTGAACAAAGGGCAAGTGCCACCAAATTTCACATTGAAAGATCAAGAGGGGAAGAATGTCAGCCTTTCTAAATTCAAAGGGAAGCCTGTTGTTGTCTATTTCTATCCTGCAGACGAAACCCCTGGCTGCACCAAACAGGTAACTATCCCGACTGTGTAAGCTAGAGAGGCGGGGCTCAGTCTGTTTATTTACAACCTTACAATGACTAAGGAGATAATGTTTGCATTTGCAGGCTTGTGCTTTTAGGGATTCTTATGAGAAGTTCAAGAAAGCAGGAGCTGAGGTTATTGGAATCAGTGGTGATGATACAGCCTCACACAAGGTAACAGATTCATTTTACTCCCCTTATTAGCTGTATACTGAGTTCACCAAATGTGCTAGTATTAGTAAATCTATTTCTGTTTTTCTTGGCCCTGTTTCCTGAATTGTATGTATTCAGAAGTTGAAAGGAGTTCAATGATTGAATTCTACAGGCATTTGCTACAAAATACAGACTTCCATTCACATTGCTAAGTGATGAAGGGAACAGAGTTAGGAAAGAATGGGGAATACCAGGAGATCTATTTGGAACATTACCAGGAAGACAAACATATGTTCTTGACAAGAAGGGTGTGGTTCAGCTCATCTATAACAACCAGTTCCAGCCTGAAAAGCATATTGATGAAACCCTGAAACTACTTCAAAGCCTCTGAATCTTCCATTGCTGTATGTTGTTGTATTTTCTTCATCTTACCCTTTCTCCATTTGCTCTGTTCCATTGAATTTCAACACATTCCCGTATTTATTTCTAGTCCTCGTAGTTACTGTATATTTTCACAATCCATCCATACTTATTGCTCCATACTAGAAGCGCATAATAAGCTTCGAACCTTAAACCTTCAAAATGAAAAAATGAAACTCTTGGTATTAAATTTGATAGAATTTCTGATGATTGCTAGTGATATATATATATAGCTGAAATTTTGATAGCACAGAAGTAATTGGTTTGTATTTGAACTTTGAGCTACTTCACATATATCTCTACCTGGCAGCACTATGCTACTCAGTTCTTTGTCCGGTGGAAGACATGTCCTCTTGAAAACAATCTCCACATTTTTCGTATTTAGTCTGTCAGATGTTGTCAATACATAATTCACAGGATTTGAATATGAAATCAAACATCTTTTATGTAAATTAAGCTTGTAAAATAGAACAACCAAGTTCAACCATGTTAAACGAATAGGCTGGTTTTTGTGACATCATTGTGGAATCTCACCCATGGATGATGATGATGATGATGATGGTTTTGGTTATTTTATTGAACTTTAAATGAACTGAATAGCTTTGTTTTGATTCCTTATAATTACTAACTATAAATAACAAATAGTTGATATGAAGTAAGGAGGGTACCACTCATGTTTAATTTAGGTACGTAATTTGAAATTTATTGTCAAATAATTGATTATTACATAAATAGTTACATAATTCTGAAATATCAATTAATTTTATTGGAGGAAAAAGTGGCAGATAATGGACAAATATATGGATGTTAAAGGTTTAATTATACTTAATTAATCATTAATACATTATATCATATCATATATATATTAAAAGAGGGAAGGGGGAAGTGAAAATACAAGTCTACCCCTCCCCTTTAATTTTAATAATTTAAAGATAAATATTATTTTTATAAATTTATATGAAGATAAATATTACTTTTTTAATTTTAATTCAAAGATAAATATTATTTTAAAAAATTTATATGAAGATAAATATTACTTTTAAAAATTTATAAAAAATAGATATAAAGATTAATCTAATAAATAAAAATAATAAAATAATTTTTTGTTTAATATATATCTTATTAAATTTGAAAAATAAATGCTATAATATTAATTAACATAATATTAAATAATTATATCACTATTAAAATTAATAAATTAAAAATATAAATTAATGCCTAATTTTACAATAAATAGTATTTATTTTATTTATATTTATTAGTTACTAAATTTTATTTAAAGTTAAAAACTACTAATTTTATTCAAATATAAATACTACTCATTTTATTTTTATTTATTAAAGTTACTAATTTTATTTATATTTATTAATTATTAAAT
>CANYBF010941172.1:0-42608 GCA_948192965.1 Dalechampia spathulata | reverse complement strand
AGTCTCTTCCTTTTTGCGTATGGCATCACCACTCCCTTTGGCAGCATCCACTAATTCGGAACTTAATTTGAAAGCCATATTTCGACCCGGACGTTTTCGGGATGCCCCTAATAACCAACGAATGGCAAGTGCTTTTCCTTTTATAAGGGCTAAAAAAATCATTGATTTTGGCTTTTTGACCCGGGTGGATCTCGAAAGATATGAAAGACCCCCCTCCAAGCCGTACATACGACTTTCATCGAATACGGCTTTCCACAGAATTCTATATGTAATCTATGAGATCGAGTATGGAATTCTGTTTACTCACTTTAAATTGAGTATCCCTTTCCCTCCCTTTCCTGCTAGGATTGGGGGGATAGACACTAACAAATGAACCCGCATCTATCGATTTCAAGAGGAACAGAAGAAGTCATGAGCGGTGGACCTGTAAGTTGAGTTTCTAGTCTAGGCTTAGTCTGGTTGGTTTCCCTTGCTCCTGATTTTTGTGGATTCAGATCTCGGTTAGCTGTGATGCCAGGGTCCTGTTATCTTCTAGTAGCAGAAGCCAGGCTAGGTCTGTAGTAGTGTTTTCTCTCTCGAGATCTGCTTCTTCGGTCCTGTTGTCTGAGCCGGGAAATCTCGTAGATAGTCTAATGCGATCCACTAGTTACTACAGCTAAGCACTTCTTACTAAAGCTATGCACTAGAGTACTACAGTACTAGAGCACCAGAAAGAAGAGGGGGAGTTTAGGTGATAACCCCCGCTGCACTAGCGGAAAGAGCTGCCTTAACTGGAGATGGCAGCTGCCCCAACTGCTAGAGATTTTGTAAACAAATCGATAAAGAAAGAAGTGGAAGAGGGAGGAGTCTTCCTCCCTCTTCCTCTCAAGACTTGGATCGGTAGACCTATTTGGACGCTTGAAGCAAGCGGGGATTTCCGCTTTAGATCCGCTTGGAGAGCGTTCTCATAGACAAGTTTCGAAGGGGGAAGGCTTTTTTTTTTTTTTTTAAGAAATTCCTACTATCAAACCAAAGGAGATTGCCAACAAGAGTAGCTTAAACTTAAAAGCACCTAATTACCGAGGCAGATGAGAAGAACTGAACAAGCCAAGAGGAGTACTCAATCAAAGCGAGCTTTTCTTTTTTTTAGCGGGGAAGTTCATCAATCGTTCAGAAAGCGATTCAGAAACCACCGTTCAGAAGGGTATGTGAAATAGTAGACGATGGGCCAGCAGAGTACTAGAATAGGTGAAGCTTTTTCGTTACCAAAAGATATTAGTAGTTTAGTAATCGGAGCAGATGATAGACCAGAGCGGACCGGAGAGCGAACCTTAGATGGTAGGGGACAATAGAGGATAACAAGCCAGAAAAGTTCAAAGGGCTTTTTCCAGTGAATCTTCCGAGGAGAGTAGTTACTCAATGGACAGGCTTGGTTTTGATGCCGATTGAAGGCTTTCTTGCCCTTGCTTTCTTTCCTAGTCCTGAGTTTTTCTTCTTGACTATTTCTTGGGATTGGGTTTTACACTATTCAATAAAAAATATCTACTCGTGGGCGGAGGAGAGGCAAGAGATTCATCTTGTCCTTGGCTTGTGAAGGGAAGAAAGAAAGGCTACATGGTATCTGCCCCCGATGACATAGGGACGGTTAGGCTTGTTGGCTGGCTTATGATGGGTTCCTGTCCCAATTCAACATATTCCTTTTTTTTCTCCTGCTTGGTAGCAGGCTTGTGTGCGAGCTTGGTCCGGTTTCGATTCCTAAAGCCCACGGAGAAGGGTGTGGAGCCTCGCTTTCCATGCTGCTCCCCCTGCCAGTGCGTTGGCTCCCTCTCTCGCCGCTGATTCGAATGCTGCCGTCTCAATTGCTAGGACCGGCACTCAAAGCAGCTCAGATGCTTTTTATCTTTTTGGAACACGTGCAAATGACACTCACTCGTTAGTAGGAATGTCATAGAATGACGAAATACTATGTGGGAACACAGGCTGAGATTGAGATCGGAACGGCACAGATCCAGAGCGGGACAAAACCTTCGCCTCTCTCCCATTGTTCCTTCCTCCTTCGTGCCCGATCCGGTCAGTAGGCGTCAGTGAAGTTAATGCCGTATGCTAAGAGGGGAAATGCCGACATCTAGCACATAGAAGAGCGGATTCGCTTCCTATTCTGATGAGATGTCAGTTCCTTTCGTGCAACCTGCTCTTGCATATGCCTCCTATTCCTCGTACAAAAACCTATTTCATTGCCTTAATGGTAATGGCACCCCCAAAAAAAAGGCTCGATAAGGCAGATCTGTGGGAAGACGTCGAAGCGGGTTTAGAATCAATCAATCCCATCCGCCCCAGGGGCAATAATAGGTCAATCAGGTTAATCCCTCTCGCCAAGACTAGTTGTCTTAGAAGGAGTTGCAACCTAAAGGGCTCTTCCTACATCCATGCATAAAGAATTAGTAAATAGGTTCCTCGAAGCCCGCCCGCCAAAGGGCTAAGTCGAGTGATTCCTCTTGTAGGGGATCGTAGCTAGCTATAGTATCACACGATTCTTTCATCTTCTTTTCACATTAATTCTCGGCCGTCTAGCTATAGGACCTCGAATCTATTATTAATACGATTCTATTTTATTCATTCTAGGTGGTAAATCGTCTACTTTATTTTATAAAGAAGGCTAAGGCT
This sequence comes from Dalechampia spathulata, assembly GCA_948192965.1. NCBI lineage: Eukaryota > Viridiplantae > Streptophyta > Magnoliopsida > Malpighiales > Euphorbiaceae > Dalechampia > Dalechampia spathulata. Next base: position 39,965 of record CANYBF010941172.1, on the reverse strand, counting down.
TTTTCCTCTTTGTGAGGAATTCCATCCAGGTTGTCGGCTTTATCGGGGTCACTCTCACTCTAAGTCCGAGCGCAGGACATCTTATTCACGAACCCCTTTTATAAGATAAGAGAATCGGTTTTGTACCCTAAAAGGTGGTTCCATCCTGCATACTCTCTAATATAGTCATTCATTGGTTCATCTCCAGGTTCTGACTCTTAATTCCCTACCCAATGGGGTCCGGGTCCTAGTTCTTGATTTTTTTTTAAGTGATAGATCAAAATCGAAATGCGGTTCTGCAAGGGTGGTAAGACCAGCAGTTGACCCGCTTTCTATGAACTTATCTGATCCAGTGTCATATCCAGTTGACCGGGTCGAACTATCAGAAGTGGAGAAGGCAAGAAGAGCACCAAAAAAAGGGCGGAGATCTCACCTGCGGCAGAGGTAGCAGCATCTAAGCCAATATCTGGGCAAGTTGGCTTCATCGACTCAGCAATTAAAGTGGTTGATCTTGAACCAATTTGTTCATCAGTTGCCCCATGAATTCTCAATCCGGTAAACTCTCCTAGATCAATAGCATTGGATCGAGAATGTGACCATTTCACTATTTTACATTGATCCACAGCAGATAGAGGATCCGAAAGGAGAAGACTAAGCCCTTCTATTTTTAGACTGTTCACATTTCACCGGCCAGGTTCGAGACTCTCTTCCCTTTCCTTTATAACTAGACTAAAGTCAAGATACTTGTTGAGTTGAGGAAGCATCTTCTTTCTAACTACGAGTCTGTTTTCAAGCTAACTGAACGAAAAGATGAGAAAAAAGATGATAAATAAGGCTGATTTACTTTTTTTTGTGAAACTCTATCTTTCTTTCTTCAGTCTTTGTCGAGCCGCCAAACGGCTGTCGAACAGAATTGTAGAGTCCATAGTCTCTCTTCCTGAGTCTAAAGAGAAAGAACGCCTCATTAACAACAAAGTCTAAGAGGTTTCTCAATCTTATAAGATCCTAATCTTTAGGTATATTCCTCAGATTGCATCTATCCCCTTGTGTCAGGGAATAAGGTAGATGCCCTCCTGGAAGGCAGGTGAATCCGCGTGTAAAGAAGCGGGGCTCTTTTCCCTTCTCCCTTTTGAGCTCAACTGGGCTATGTATAATTACAGTGACTTTAGAGTAACCCGGAAATCTAAAACGCAAATTGCGCCTTTTCCAATTTTCCGGTTCCCATGTTGGTCTCACCATGTTAGATATCCCTACGATGCTTAAACAAATCAGAGGATCTCTGATTGGTCGTTGAGAGAGTCAGATTCATTCCTCAGAGATATGAGTACTGATTCTGATGTTCTCGCTTCTCATAGTAGGGCTCCCGGGCGGTTAGCCTTCTCGACTAGCTCTGGTGCTGGAAAGATGAGAATCTTCACTATATGTAATTATTTTATTCAACGTCTTCTGCGACCAGTCCATGACTTCCTAATGAAAGTCTGAAGGACTCTTCCTACTGATGACACATTTAATCAGATAAAGCCATTCAGTAGGTAGGTTGGTCGGAGAGATGAACGCTTACTCATTTGACCTTAAGTCTGCTACCGATAGGGCTTGGCTTGACCCTGTCTCCTCTCCAGGTCGGGTCGGGGGCGAAGACTGGCAAAGTTCATCATTCAGTGGTGGGGTGGTTTTCATAGAAAGGAAGGCCTCGCCCAAGGAGTGGCAGATTTGGATGGCTTGGAAGCAGGGTCGATGTAATTGAGCTATAGCGAAACTATTGGAGTGATTTTTTTTCCTAATCTTTTTTGAAAACTTTGACTACCAATCCCTCTTTTGGAAAGAGAGTTCCTCTCTCCGTTACACCCATAATGAAGTATGCCCATTCTTACCTTTTAAGTAACAACAATAACAAGGGGGGTGACATAAACAAAGAAGCTCCCTGGGGCAAGGAAAGTTAGCCACCTCTTTCACCCTCGGAGGGGTTTCCTTCGATAGAGGATTGGGAAAGACATTACTACTATATTACTTGGCAGGTTTCATCATTCTTCCACCTCGAGGGAGCTTCTTTGTTTATGTCACTAAGCGGGAAGGGGGGTGAAGGTACTCAATTTGACTGGACCTCCTTACTAATAAAGGGGAGTTCTTTTTCTTTCATAACATAAGAACTAATAAAGGGGCTTCAAACTTATGAATCGACTGGATCAGCTGGAACTAGAAATATCTTAAGAGAAGACAGATCTAGGCTAGGACGAAATCCCACTTTCTTGATGTAGTTCCTCCGACTTGAATCCAGATTCCTGCCCTAGGAGCTCGGAAAAGGGCTAGTGTCAATTCGAATCCCTTCAATAGAAAAAAATGAATAAAACATACGCACGAAGACGAAGACCAAAAGGTGCCACTCTTACGCCAAGGAAAAACCTACCACCAAACCAACTCTCCGCTATAAAGTGCTACAGTTAGTGGTTAGTTGTCCCAGCCAGCCCTTGACCCCTGCTCTATGGATCTACAGAGCTCTATCCTTCTTTATAGACTCCGCAACCCACCCACAGCTTCAAGAAGCACGGAAAGTAGCTCTCAAAATCATCTTTTGTGGAAGCTTTTTCTGCTTTGTATTCGGCTTACGCCTCTTCCGCCTTTTTTCGATTATTCTTATACTAAGAGAATTCTAAAAACAAGAAGTGGACACTTGGATTCTCCTAGGAGAACAATGAACTTCAAGTAGAAGCAGCAAGCACTCTTTCTTCTCGAACATTGGACTACTAATCTTTCCCTTCTGTAGCAGATTGTTGGATTTCATCCCTCTTCCTCTCACTCACCCAGGGCTATTAGATCAATCACCAGACGAACATCCTGTTACCGCGCCTTAGTTCGAATTCAAAACGACTTCTCTTCGTCCCCTTTCTCCTTTTTCTTCTCATATTCTTTTCGGGCGAGCGTAGCGTTGGAACTGAACACTTAGGGCGACGAAAAATGCGATTAGATCGTAACTTGGCCCCTTTGCTATGGGATCGCACTTCGGTACCCAGCAGAGAGACTTACCACCAACAAATCCACTGTAACCTTATTCTGAGACTTCGGAATGGAAAAGAGCGGAAAGGGGGGCTTTTTGCAAGCCTCTCCTGGTCATTCGTCCGCTACCCCATTCCATTCATTCCTGGCTTGAAGGGGATTGAGTGGACGAAGGGATCACGGTAGATTGATATATTCATAGTACCGCTACTCATAGAAGTGCCTAGCTCCATGGATAAGAGAGAACATCAGCGGAGGACAAAGAGTGTCTTGCCGTCAGATACGAAGCTGAAAGGGCTTAGCCAACGAGTTCAAATGCTGACCCAACAAGTGAATGAGCATTGGGCTGCTCAAAGACCATAGGTACTATGAGTGCCGGGGCCGGACAGCGAAAGAAAGAATTTTAAGCTTAAACTTAAGAAAATTCCTTCTTTAAATTTAAAGAGGCAAAAAAGGAAGAAGCCTGAAGGCTCGACCATCGGATCGGAAGATGATTGGAATGTCACTTCATCGACATGGGCTGTAGCAACCACTATAGAATAAAAAAAAGAAGGAAATGTTCGCATTCACATTCCATTCAAAAGAGAGATTCTTTATCCAAAATTTATTGAGTAGGATTTTACCCTTAGTTCCTCTTCTTTAACATAGGGTAGGGGTTAGAACACTCGTCTTTAAACCTTCGCTTAACTTAAGAAGTCCCCAATCGTTATTTTATTCACAATGGATGGTACGTAGTCGCTATAGCGAAACTATTGGAAAGCCTTCTTTCTATGAAATTTCACTGCCGGTAGTCAGCTTTCAAGTGACCTGTAGGGCTTCTGCAACAAGGATGGCTAAGCTTGCCCCAGGACAGGAGTGGTTGCAGAGAGGTAAACCCTCTGCTCCAGTATTGGATTTCCCCTTTTCTATACTAGTCAGACTGGCTAGAAGCTTCAGTAGAAGTCCTTATACAGGAGCAGCTCTGGCTGAATATTTTATGTACCGTGAACGACACACTAAAGAGAAATCATAAGTCATTCATCTCCAGCAGTCTCCGGGATTGCTCACGGAACTGCGTAAGCATACAGAGCTGCATTATAGGACAGAGCAAAGTTATAAGGTTTAGAGAATGAGTTTAAAACCTACCGGTAAGCAAGTAAGTAAGAAGCGGGATTTATGTAATTCTATGCTAATACCAGCCAGCCCGTACTTGAGATGAGAATAAAGCAGCCAGTAGTAAGTAGTTACGAGCCAGTCCTCCGTTAAGGTAGCCAAGGATTGAGAGCTCTAAGGGCTAACCTGGGAATGAACTCCTTGCCTATGTTCAGTCTCAGAATGAAAAGAAAGTCGTAAAGTAAGCCCGTCAGCTGCCTCTGATATGGTAGGCAATTCAAGTCTTAAATAAATCCCCATTCCTCAATAGTTGAACATCGATATAATTAGTGTCAAACCTATTAGACTTTCTGGCAGTCTTTAGTGCAGTTAGCATTCCTATTCTCCTTCCCGTTGATTCACCTCAGGGACTCTCTGTCTTTGTTGAGACTGAAATTCGACTTATTGAATGTGTGCCTGAAGGTATATAAGGTATATAAGGTATATAAGGTATATAAGGTATATCAAGTAGTCTAGGGGGGAAAGCACAGAGAAGTCAGAAGCAGGAAACAAGGAGTTCTAACTCTCGTCCCACGCCCTCTTATTCTATAATAATGCCCTTTATTCTGCACCGGGAAAACACTTCTCCAAGGCAGTATGAACCCCAGCTAGTATTGAGATTGAGAGCCGTAAAGAGTCCGGTTCGACTTAGGAATCCCGTCCAACTTCAGATAAGGTAGGAAAGCTACAAACCAGTCTTAATTCCTGCAGACTAAGATTCAGTTTCGATTCAATTCAAACACTCATAGATTCTATGCCCGCCTCTGCTCTGATGTTCCAACCCTGAAGTCACTTCCTTTAGAGTTGAGTTCAAAGCTACAGCCTTTAGTGGATAAGCCGGAGTTAACTCATGATAACTCTTAGCCCTGACTTCCGATGAATGAGAAGTATAGTTAGGCAGTGGAAACCCTGGGAAGTAAGGAAGTTCAAGTTAGAGGGAGATTCTCATTGCTTGACTAAAGAATGCATTTTATGGCTCTAGCACTCCCGTCATGAGACGTAGAAGCAAAAAAAAGAAAAAGCCTAGGCTGATCATCCAACACCCATTGATTCAGATCCTTATCGGCTAGAATAAATGCCTTTTCATCTTCTCAGATTTTTTATCTGGTAACTGACTGAGAATTTATAGTCTTCTAAGGAAGTCTAAGTGACAGAGGATCTAGTAAGGAAAGGAACCTACCTTTCTCGTTTGTGACCCATGCCTATGGGTCACTTAACTCCTAGAGCATAAAGGCAGCAAGTGAAGTTAGAATCTTTCTCTATTGTTGCATTCCCTTCCGGGATACAGAGCAGAATCTATTGATACAAGAAATTCCTTAGAAAGAACTGCCCGAGATCACTACATCTATCTCTTGAACTCAGCTCCTATTCACATCCTTCCCGTGGGAACGACTATAGAGGACAGCCCCATCTAGCTATTGTTGAGCTCATCCCGCCTATTCTATTCCTAGGTCCTGCGGAGGCCCCCCGAGTCCCCATTGATTCTACTCCAATTCCAGTATCTGGCTGTTCTTCATCTTACCCGGGAGGAAGTCGAGGACAGAGTTGCAGCTTTAGATGAAAGATTGATGTTTCTATTCTATGGATTAATATAGTTCTATGGATTAATATAGTTGAGCTGCAAGCATCCTGAGATTTAACTGCTAGGAAGTTTTAAGCAACATCTCATTTTGCCTAGCTGAAGGAGGGTAAATTAGGCATTGATTCGAACTTCAATACTGGGCCTAGGAAGTTACGGAGTTGGTTGTCCTTAGTCTTGTTCAAGTTAGAGGATTTCTTAACTGTTGAAATGACTTTTATAGATATGAAAAGATTGAAAGCTCGAAAAAAGAAGATGATCTCCAATCGGATTCTTTGGTTTACCTTATCGGCAACCTAGTATTTCTTGTACATATCTACTTAGGCCACTTGGTAAACCTAGCAAAAATCCAGGGTTTGTTTTATCTTTTCTCACTTGTGCTTATTTTTTAGCTTTTCTTTTGGAGCTAGCTTTTTTAAAGGGAAGAAGAACTGTGATCCAAGGCTTTGGCATTGAATGCAAGGATCTCGTTTCCAATTATATTAAAGAGAAGAACTTCCATCATTGGTATCTATAGGGAAGAGGAATGAAAGGGTTTATTTCAACGCAAAGCAAAAGTTCTCGGCGCAGGTAAGCGCATTGATTCCCGACAGGTAAGATATGATTCCCAACCGGAGGGAAGAGTAGTTGCTTCCAAGTGTTACGGGTACTATATTTCAGCTTATAGAGTTTCTTTTTAGCCCTATCTCTATCCCGCCTATGCCTCAAGTCAAGTAAATAAACAAGCTAATAGCAACCGCGCGTTGTAGCAGCTTTTTCAGGTAGAGATCCATACCCATATTCTTAAGCTGTGATTGTTAACGTCTGTAAAGGGGCCTAAGTCTAGGTAATGCTAGGGGAACAGCAGCCCCTACTTATCAAATCAAATAAGGCTAAGACGTGGATGCACTCTAGGGGTCGAACCTTTTCTTTTCATTTATTTAAACTAAAAACATAAGATGATAGGCCGAAGTTGGAAATGAAAGGTTAAGTAATTGTGTGGCTTTTAGGCAAGTGGCATCGTATATAAGAGAAAGGCTGCTTTTAGGAGTGATCTTTCTCGGTCTTTCAGACTATCTGAAGCGCACTAAGGACTCTCGTTCTTGACTAGTTAACCCGCCTTTAACCCCTTATAATAGATTCTAGCTATCTTTATCCGAGCTACTACGAGGGATTGATAGTCCTTAGTTCCCTATTTCCCGTTCAACCGTAAGAACGTCAAGAGCCGCTTTCCTAATCAAAAGATAGGAGACTCTATCTGGCTAGGCTCTCCAAGGACGAGCTTGGATAATTACCAAACGGTACTCCTTAACGGAACACGGGGGAGTGCTGAAATGGAACAACCAGCTTGCAAAAACCTCTACTGCCTGTTCTGGTTTACATGTGAAATTAGGACTAGTGACTGAAACTGTTGAAAAGTCTTACCGAGACGACGTAGTTTGAGTTTAGCTTAGCAGTTTTATATTAATCTTCGTCACTCACTCTCTATACTCCATTCTGATTGCCCGGCGCTGCTTCCGCGGGAAAGCAAGTTTCCGTAAATCTAAGAGGGCAAGCCCGTATCCGTCCCAATGTATGGACCATCGGTCAAATAAATGTATTAGCAATAGGCCCCAATTATCATTGCCTAGATTGACTTTTAACAGTATTTATAACGTATATTTACGTCGTCCTGCGGGCAACGTTCGAACTAAACGAGAGTCAGGCTTTCTCCCCGAGAGAACGGACTTATTACTTGGAGAGGGGAGATGAAGAGCATTCTTCCTTCACGAATACCGACTTCACCAACCCAGCAACCCAGGAGGTTCCTGCTTTTATTGCCTCCCATCATCCCCATTACACCGCTTTTTTCCCGTACTAGTCAGATACGCCCTCCACCTGCGAAAGATTTACCTGCCAGCCGGCTAAAAGACTCCGTTATCTTCGAACAGGTCCCTGTAGCCGAAGATAATGAAAGTGATAGCCTGTTCCTGTCTCCCCGACACGAGAACCCACCCAAGAGGGTCTCATCTCTCCCTAAAAAGCTAACTCGGTTTTTCAGATCGACAGGATTTAGGTTCGTTCTTTAGAGAGCTCCTTGTCACCGATAGCCAGATCCAGATGTTCGTAAGATCCAGTCTTTGATGCTCGTTACAAGAGTCCTTTCGCTTCGCTCGAGCAACTTCGGGACTTTCGCGGATTCTCAAGCAGGGGATTCTTCCATTCGCCGGAAAGATCCGAGTAGAAAAAATAAAGAAAAGAAAACCTGGCTAATAAAGCATAGAAAGAAGGGCTGAAAGGTGGTCCCGTAATGGGCAGGTAGCCAACCTGGGGAAGAATGTTTCCGGTACTTAAAAAAGTAGCGAAGTCAATCTCTCGACTAGTGTAGGAGTTATATCAGATGCTCTCGTGTAAGTCGATTACCCCCAAGTCATCGTTCTATCAATTTCTTGCTCTTCTGGTAACTGGTATTGAAACTAAATGCCCTCTTTTCGTATTTCTTTCGATAAAGTGCTTTATTAAGCATCATACTCTTCTAAGGGATCGACTTCCTTTGATTCTCTTACGGAAATTCCAAGGAAGGGGGAACTCTCCTACTCTAGAGACAGACACGGGCTAAGGGAAATCGGCTTTTTCTTTTGATTTAGGGGGTTTCCTCTCAAAAGGTATTTGATTCTTCTGTTCTTGAGAGAGGAGGTACCAGAGAACGAACACTAGCATCTGCTTTCGAAGGCAAGACTCTCTCAACTTTTGAGGGGAGAAGTGACAAGGAAGAAAAACAGAAAAGCTTACGAGGTCAGCGCGTAAAAGCTACGGGGAAGAGAAAAGCTAAGGGAACAACTCATACAGTACAGCGGTTTCGGGGGCAGAGTTAGAAAAAGGCCAAGGAGCGAGACCGGAAAGAGGTGTTGATATAGCATCCTCAGCTACAGTACCATAGAACGAAGAGAAGGCCAGAGGAGGTGCAGAAGAAAGACTTACACGAGAAAAGAAAAGTAGTGACCAGACTTCCAGCAAATAGAGTAAGGGGGGTAACCACAAGCACAGCGTATGAAAGGGGCCGGTACCCGATAGATAGATTTTCTTTTGAACCTCAGACATCTTTCTTTCAAGGCAAGGGACCCATTCCTCATCTCAAAGGGGAACGAGCTACAGAGTCAAAAAGCAAGAAGGGTGCTGAAACAAAGTGACTAGTAGTACTCCGCTAGCAATCATTTTTCTCGTATTATAGGCATCTTCCATTCATATGGATGTGTATCACCACCATTTATTTCCCTTTCTTTTGTAATGATACATCCTTTGCTCCGGGATCAAGTGCGAGGCTTGCTTTTCTCTTAGTTTCCGTGCCCACGTCTCCTACTACAACTAATAAGGCCGATTCCAACTCCTCTTTAAATACTTTCTTGCCGTCTCCGCTTTCGCCACGTTAAGCCAAAAAGCGTCTTTCTTGCCATAGCTCTTACAGAATCTGTATCTTCCTTCAGTCTCTGGCAGGCGCGTCGATCTTTACCATTATTTGTCTCCTTCGCGAAGTAGATCGATCAGGTCAACGCTCCGCTCAGTCTATCTCCTCTAAAGGCCTACTCTTAATTAGAACACCTAGCGAGGGCCGAAACCTATTACAAATGCTATTATCACTGAGGGAAGACGTGGCTTAGAAAATGACTATTAGAACTCCTCCTTTCAAGGGCTACGAAAGCCGATTACCTTGAATGAGACTCTTTTAGAGTTCTTTATCCTCATCTTGGGGTTTCCATCCTTGAGTTTAGAAGCCTCACCCGAGGGGGGCGCTCACTCTCTTTCAGGCGATTAAACAAGAACTAAGTAGACGAGAAAGAAATAACCGGCCCACCACGCACTCATCCCAAGCAAAAGACACGTCAGCAGCACGAAGATCACGCATAGTTGATTGAAGCAAAGCTTCTTTCATTCAAAACGTCCGGATTCGACCGCTTGCCCCCGAAGCATCGCGTAGATCTATTATTCTCTCCGGAGATCAGAGTAGTTGTGCTTGAATCAATATTGAAATCGGAATCATAATCCGCATCAGCAGGTGAGGTAGTCTAACTCTTAGCTGCTCCTCTGTCGGAAAAAGGGTTGGCTAGCTCCCAATTCTGAAAACGTCCAGAATGGCCAGTTTTGCTCATCCAAAAGGTGACTAAGAAAAGGCTGACGCATCCTATTACTGTATACGTTGATGATCTTGTATACTAACCGAGACTACATCCGCACTCGCCCGAGAACACGCCTGTAATTGTCTTGTCTTTGTTATGGTTTCAGGGCCTACGACGAGCTAGGAGCGAATTCTTCTATCAACTTCTTTTCTCCTTAGGTGGGGGCAGGATTCGAACCGAGAACTTCAGCCTCTTTCTGAACTGAAGGGCGAACTGATCGACCTGCATGTGTAAAGCATATAACTAGCGTTCCTTATCTTATATAAGATAAGACGAATAGAATCTAATTCATTTCATGCTAACAGAAGAGCGAATCCAATACACAGACAACTTCTTTCTCAAAAAAAAAGTACTTGCTGCACTTCTTTCTCATGAAGCTGCTTTGCAAGAAAGGTTTTTGTTCAGGTTGGGCAGGAATGAACTCATTTTCTTGGTGCCATATTGACATTTTTCATTTTTTCAAAACATCCCAAGGGTTTCAACCGCTTCACCAAGAGGCGAAGGAGGGGCTAGGCTACTTCATGAAAAGATCCACCAAAGACTCTATTCTCTGACGAAAGTGGAAGATCTGGCTTTGAAGCCTCAGCTCAGGAACCAACACCAGCCCAATCTCAATGAAGACGGGAAGCGCCTGTGAACATAGAAATTGTCTGTCTAGCTTTCAAGACGAATTTCTTTCTATACGCAATTTCGATAAGAGTCTAGCCAGCTCGTCTCTGCCTTGAGGCCAATAACCAGTGACTCTTTTGTTAACCACATGTAGAATATCTTGTGTAGTCGGGTAGGCTAACTAGAATCTATCTTTCCTTTAGTGTGTAACCGATTTATATATGTTTAGCTCCCCTTTTTTTCTCTCCCTTGCTTTTGCCCCTCTTTAAAGTAAAGTAAAGCTGCTTCTTAGAGTTGGCTTTTGCAATTGCAATCTGTCTCTGGCTCCTCGCTTTGAACTCAAATAAGACCTTCTTTTGGTCGAGTGACTTCGTTCCTGGTCTTCCTATTCCCTTCGCTTCCCCAGCCGCTGCCTCTAAGGCCCAAGTACTTTTTTTGTTTGATCAAATGATTGATTTAGATTGAAAATTCCTCTTTACCAAGGGAAGAGAGCGTGGATCAGGTGTCCTGTCCTCTTGGATTTTCCAAACCACCATCTTTGACTTCCAGCATTTTCTTCAGACAGAAAGTTTGGCACTCAAAGTGCGCCCTCATGAGGCAGGGAAAAACTTCAAAATCTGTCTTTTACGTAACTTGGATAGCTGAGTGGTCAATCCTGCACCAATCGTTGATGAGTTGTCTCGCTCGAAAGCTATAACCCGCCCCCCGAACTCGGTATCCATTCTGCCTGATGGTTCACTCCTAGCGGCCAGAGAGAGGGGACGAGGGGGGTTTTAACGGTGTCCCAGATAGGATTAGCGGGGGGCGAGGTACTTGGTCTTCTATGGAGGAAGAAGACGTAAAGCAGATAGCTGTGTCTCAAGGTATCGGTTAAGCAGCGGTATATAAAGCACAAGAAGATGAATAAAAGAAAATAGCGAAAGAAGCTCTTAAAGCGATAAAGGTAGAAAAAGAATTAAAGCAGAGAGCTGATGACATACAGAGGGATATCGAAAAGAGCCGAGAAGATTTTAAATTAGGGGCAAAAATGTCCGATGAAGAGATTAGGAAAAGGTTTGGTTCTTTTGCGACACTTTTCCTCTCTACTTTCCCAGATTCGATAATAGCTAGGGTAAGTTCCGAGACGGTTAAGGAACTGGGGAGTATGCTAGAGAAAGACTTTGGTTACTATCGTATTTACGCTTTTTTGATGGTGTGGAGAAATTTAGGACTGCATTATGTTAGGAAAGACACGGGGAGAGACGTATATGCCCGTGATAAGGTGTTATTGAGGTTAGATGCCCTTTACTCTAAAATTCTTGATACACTTCGAGATCTTGCCAAGCATACGGATGCTTTGTTAAAGAAGTTGGAAAAAAGCGGGGATATTAGGAAGGACCACGCCCTAGATATAGAGGCGGGGCTTCAAAATTCAAAAGCGGTATCTTTGAACAATTTCATGAGGGAAGTGCGGTGGCTTTCTACCAATAAATTATCCAAAGAAGATGGATGTCATCGGATATTAGAGGAGAGAACAGCTCTCATAAAATCTGAATTAAGCAAGATTAACCGTAATATCAAGAACTACGATAACGAATTGCGTAATAGAATGGGTAAAGACTACCCAGGTGGTCCTTTCTTTATTTCGAAGTCCTTTCCAAAAGTGGAAAACAGTGAAAGGATTTGTGAGAAAGGTTTTTATTTTGCCTCGATGGTGGAGGAAGCTCCTCTAGAACAGTTAAGCAAAAAGGATTTAGAGAAAAAGCAAGAAGAGCGGGAGAAGATGGTACAGGCTTATCGGTCTGGAGAGGTCTTTGATTCTCGTTTTACGCAACTTTATGGTATGTTTATAGAAGATTTTAGAAGCTCTCTTTCTACCGAATTGGAGAAAATAGAAAAAAAGGAAACTTGGCCTTTAATTTCTGATATTAACACACTTATCGCGGTTAATCGAGATGTTCAAAGACTTTCCCCGATCTCACACATAGGTAAAATTTTAGAAAAGAAAAACAGGGGATGAGACGTCTATTCTGAAGTATAAAGAAAAAGAGACAGACGAGGCTCTTTCCGATAGTTTAATATCTCGCTTTTACGAACTTGTGAGGTGGCAGGGTTGGGTAAAAATGAAACCTCCAAAATACCCTCAGTATACTCCTCTAGACACGCCTTTTGTTTCCAATAGGGAGAGGCGAAGAACAGTACAGATAGGAGACGAAGAAGTTAAAGTGCTTAAGTCCAAAGACTGGGGTTCTTATTTTCCCTTTTCAAGACGGGGTGGAATAGCAGATACATATACAGATACAGAAGGAGCAGTAGACGGGTCTGCATCGTTTGAAGTTGAGAGAAGAATTCGTATTCCCCGTATTGATACTGGGGAAGTTTTCGGGGGTTTAAGTGCTAAGAAGCGTCGTATTTACAAGGTATCGTTAAGGGTTATTAACACAGCGGATATTGAAGTTGGGGTAAAGGGTCAACCGTTCAGCATTGTTGAAGCTTTAAAAGGCAGATGTAGAACAGGTGAATTTGACGTTCTTCTCTCTGGGGAAGCGGATACCGAATCAGAATTGGTTATCCGCCAGACGAAGCCCTCGCCTTTCTGTCTTACCTCTCTAACCCCTCATTTATCAACGGAGGATTAAAATGTTAGATCCTTGGACGTTATCGGCATTATCTATTGGTGGTAAGGTTATTTCTGGGCAGTGGTATTTCTAAATACAAAGAGGGTCAACGATCGGCAGAAACCGACCGATACCGATCATCATTGGCGGAGGAGAACGCTCAAAGAGCGGATTTTTTAGCACTTGATATGGAAGAAAGAGCGAGAAAAGAAGGTCTGTTAGATGCGAGGCTGTTTCGGATGAAAGCGGAGATGTCTGGTTTATCGGGGGTCAGCAGGGATATATGGGTTGGGCAACGGTATATGGATGTTCACAGAGATGTTACCAACGCCAGAGCGACAAGAAGTCAAACGGTAGATCGTTTTCTCAAGGAAGCGGGTAGGCATCGAGGCAACGTCGCTAGTGCCGAGTCTTCGGCTTTATGGTCTGTGCTAGGGGAGGGGGTATCTACAGCTACGGATGTATTGAGCATGTATAATAATCAACAGGGATCTAAAAAGAGGGCGTGATTAACTTAGGGTGGAATTAAGTGTAAGAAAACCTTTGGTTGGGCATTCTAGTCCGAATACCGATGCGGTCAGGGATGAGGTTAACCCGTTAAAAGGTTTGCAAGATGTCAGTGCTGGTATTGATAGAGCGGTAAAAGTCTTAGAGGAGATGAGGCGTGATAGCGTGATATCGGATGCTTATACGCGGTATTCTACTATTTCTGCGGATTCTGATAAAGATTTTACGGAGCATCTCAGCCGTGTTGACAGGAGTGATCCCTTGAAAATGGGGGAGAAAATAAATGAGTATGTTGATGGCTCTGTAAGGAAAAAACACGAGGAATTTCTTTCAACTATTCCTGACAAGCAGGTAAGGCAGCATTTTCGTTTGCAGATGGAGCACGATCAGCGGAATTACACGAAGAAAGGGTTAGAGTATCAAATAGGGACGACGGCGTTAGCTCAAGAACAAAACGTCATTATTGCTCGGAATAACACCGCTGTTAAAATTAACATGGATCCCTCTGATGAAAACTTTCATAGGCAACTTGACCTTATGAAAAAGCATATCGATTCTCTCCCTATAGATCCGATATAAAAACAAAAACATATCAACAGAACAATAGAGATACTAAGCGAAGTACACATTGAGACTAATTATAAGAAAGACCCTCGAAAATTCGAGAAATACGCAATGGTTGACTACCCGAACAAGTCCACACCCAGCGATCCTAATTCGGCGGTGGATTTAGCTGAATCCGCGGGGGATCGTGAGCTTGTTTTAAAGGATGATCTGAGCGGATCAATAGGTGTTGCGGGGTGGGAGAATCTTGATGTTAGTAAACGCCGGCCACTTCTCGAGCGGTTGATGAGAAGCGATAACGCCGCTAACGCTAAAGAGATAGCCCAGTTGTTAGCAGAGGCAAAGCACATTGAGCCTCTCCTTGATAAAGGTATAATTCATCCTGATACTTATAAATTATTAGATCGTGATAGACTAACACGTGTGTTAGGCGTTAAGGGGGGCAATTACTTCTATGAGATAATGAAATTTAAGGTGGATAAAGCTCCTGAGATAGAGAGCATTAAGACGCGACCGCCGCATGAAGCCGCAAAGATTTTAGAAGATATTGAGCGTGAAGCGACCACAGCTGGCCAATCTCCCGAAAATATGGTTAAACTTCAGGCCTACTACAAAAATCTTTCTAACACTTATAAGAAATCGATGAAGCTTCTCCAAAAAGACCCTGTTAAGGGGGCTGTTGAAAACAAATTGATTGAACCTTTGAGATTAGATGATCTTGATAATTTAGGAGCTGTTTTATCCCAACGAGTTAGCGTGTTTAAACAGATAGACAGCAAATTCGGGATAAAGAGTTCTTTGGTGTCCAAAGAGGAGGAGGAGTTACTGCGTAATAAACTCGTTCGATCTCCTGCTTCTGAATTTACAGGTGATATGAAACGAATTTGGGAGGGGGCAAACGAAGTGGATAAGGATAAAATACGATATACTTTTAACAGTGCTAAAGACCCCGCATTAGCCTCCGTTTTCTCTTTTATCACGGAGGATGACCCAGAGGCTAAATTAGCAGCTAATAACATCGCTACTGGGGCTAAACACCGCAAAGACATAGAACACCACTATAAAACCAACCAAAGTCTCGATTTTAAAAATAAGTATGGGAGCAGAATAAGGAAAGGGGTTAATAAGTTCTACAGCAACGGTGAGGCAAATATTCCTGAGGCGGGGGAGACTCTAAAAGCGGAGAAAGAAGCCCAAGCTATTGAGCTGTATATTTTAGGTGAGATGCATAGAACGGGGGAGTACAGTGATGGTGATATTGACCAGCGTATAGATCGAGCGATTACGGCGATGTTTGGGGGTTAACCAATTCCTGTAAACGATTGCAATTTAAAACCTATTCGTGGTATGAGTGTTGATGATTTCCAAGACACCTTGCATGAATACACGAGTTTTACACTCGAAAATATGGGGTTAGAGGACAAGGCGGTTCTTCCTGAGTCTTACGGATATATCAATCTGGGAGGTGGTAAATACATGCTTTCAAGTAATGGTATACTTATTCTCGATGAAAAAAAGAATCATGTGGTTCTTGATATGAACAACATGCCAAAAGAAATTATCTCTAAAATGGTGGAGAAAAGGAAAAAGCAAATGGAGAAAGATATTCGATATATGGAAGACGTAATCATGAATCCCGACAGCTACATGCCTTGAGGCTAAATAATGAAAGGTGCTGATAATGCTTATTTCGGATACATGGAGAGCTGTATTATTACTGGGGTCTCCGTTGCTTTTCTTGGGCTCTTTTTATAAAAAACCAGAAAGAGAAAATGAACCCAGTGTTAGTGAGGAAGCTTCGAACATTACGAATAATTCTTCGGTGGCGTTTGATGCGAAAGATGATAAAGCCTTCAGTGGCTTCCCAGCTCTTCCTAGCCGGCGTGCTAGATGGTTTTATCCTTTCGATTTTCAAGATCAGGTATCTCATGATTCTCGTAAAGAACGACTACTTTCTCTTTTGCTAGATTGGGTAAGAAGATGATGTAATGAGGATATTTTGCTTATGTTAACATCAGGAGATTCTTGGAGAAACTCGTGGTCTAGTCTCAAAAAAGGACATATCGGCAAGGCGTTTCAGGAAGGGTCACAAGGTCTTTTTAGTGGGATAGGTAATTTCTTGGGATCAGCATGGAAGAGCGCCAAAGAGGGATTTAGCGAAGGTATGAGCTGGGAAGAGGAATAAAGAAAAGAAGAAGAACGCAAAAAAGGGATGACGAGGTCTCTCAATCCGGAGGAGTTAGACGATGCAATGAGGAAGGAATGGGATCGTTTCAGTTCTGCTTATACATATGCCCCTCGTAGGATAACATCATCCCATTTTCTTTCTGGAGCGTATAGGAGATGAGTGTTTTGATGACCAGTTCTGCCGAAAATCTCAAAAACCGCTTTGATAATCTTAAATCACAAAGAGGGGGTTTGAATCAGCAAATTGATGAGTTAACGGGGTTGCTCTATCCTTATAAGAGAGCCCAACCATCCCTCATGTGGGATACGACAGCATCGGAAGCGTGTATTAAACTTTCTTCGCTTCTTTCGAGTCTTATTACGCCCCCTGGGCAAAGATGGCATGCTTTAGCTGAGCCTTACTTTTCTCACCAAGGTAGCTTTTATGAGGGAACGAGTAAGTCAAAGAAAATAAGAGAGTGGTGTGATAAAGTTACAGATACGCTTTTTAGCTTTAGAGAGCGGTCAGGTTCGGGATTTTTAGGCTGTATGCAGTCTTTTTACACCAGTATTGTTGAGTTTGGGACGGGTTGTTTTTATATTGAAGCAGATGAAGATGAGAAAGGATCGGCGGAGGGGGTAAGGTATATATCTGTTCCCTTTTTGGACGTTTATTTGGGTGTTAATCATCAAAACGGAGTGGATAGTCTTTTTCGAGAGTTTGAATTTACAGCAGAACAGATTTCTCGCAAATGGGGGGAAAAAGTCATGTCCTCCCGTATGAAATCAGCTTTATATAAGAAGGAAGAAGAAAAATTTCAATTTATTCATTCTGTTTTTCCTAAAACCATTCAGGAAAGAAAGACAGATTCCCTAAAAAGAGAAAGGCTTTCAAATTTTCATTCTAAATTTTTGTCTGTGGATGAGGTGAGATTTTTTGAAGAAAAACAGATTAATACTCTTCCTTATGTTGTCGGTCGATTCCGTGTCAGAGCTGATGAAATATACGGAAAATCACCGGCGATGGAAGCCTTACCTGCGGTTAGGCGTTTAAACGAGATATCGAATGAATTAGCTCAGTATTCACGTCTTTCTTTAAATCCACCTTTTCTTGCTCCTTCTGAGGCAACGAGATTTTCAACTTAAGCCTCGTCATGTCAATATAGGCGCGATAAGCAAAGAGGGGAAGGCATTGTTTCAACCTCTTCAGTTTGGTAATCCTCTTCCTTATTATATTATGATGAAATTCAGAGGATACAAGGCGCTATTCATAGTTTGTTTTTGCTTGATTTATTTCAAGTTTTGGATGACAAGGCGTCTCGTTCTGCAGCTGAATCGATGGAAAAAACCAGAGAGAAAGGGGCTTTTGTTGGTCCTCTGATTGGTGGTCTTCAATCTGAATTTCTAGGAATGATGATTAGACGTGAGTTAGATATCTTAGATTCTCAAGGTAAGCTTCCTGTCTTAGAGGGGTACGATCATCCTCCTTTTAATCTGTTAAAGGTTGAGTACACTTCTCCCTTATTCAAGTACCAGCACGCAGAGAGCGTTTCAAGTGTACTCCAAGGAACTAATACTGTCATAGAATTGTCCGCTAAAATCGGTGACCCCAGTTGCTTAGATAATATTGATATAGATGATGTTTGCCGTTTCCTCCTTTGGGCAGGTGGTTCTCCTGCTAGATGTATTCGTGATCTGGAGGCAGTGGAAGAAATTCGCCAACAAAGAGCCCAGCAAATAGAACAGATGAAAGGCCAGCAAGAGGAAGAGCAACAAAGACAAATGGGATTTGAAACAGGGGCAAAAGTGGCTGGTGAAGTGATGACGGAGAAGATGAAGGCGGATATGAGGGATAGCATAAATGGTTGATTTTAAATGGGTTACCGAAAAAATGAAAAAAATAGCACTCGGGCGGGGGTATAGAGTTGACCAAGACGCTTTAACAGAAAGATTAAAAAAAGAAGAGCAGAGATTAAGATTATACAAGCAGGTTTTTTTCAACGAATGAGGGGCGTTGGGTTTTAATGGATTTGATGCAAGAAGGGGGGATTTTCTCGTCTTTTGATGCAGATAATCCTATTACGATGGCTAAATTAGAGGGCAAAAGGAGTGTGGCGATCACTATTGCGTCATCAATAGGGCTAACCTTTGATCAGGTTATTAAATCGTATTCCGATATCGGAAAAGGTAACGAATATTAAGAAAGGAATAAAAGATGACAGATATGAGCGATAATTTAACGGCGGAAACTCAGGGTGATGAGATTGTTCAACAAAGCGGTTTAGCGCAAGAGCAAAAAGTGGCTTTTGATGAACAGCAGATCGAGAGGTCTGATGTAGATCAAGCCCCACCATCTTCAAACGAAGAGGTATCAAAAGAAGAAGTTTGATATCAAATCAAATGCCCCAATTTATCCCACAAGATGAGGTAGAAGCGCATAAGAAGGCGTTTAGAGAAGCGGGTATTAATGCGAAAACGGCGCAAGCGGTTGTCGATAAGCTTGTTGAATTTGGGCGAGAAAATGAAAAGCGACAGATGGAGTTGTTAGAGAAATCCTTGAACGAAGATAAACTTGCTTTACAAAAGGAATTTGGATCTGATTATGAGACGAAGGAAATATCTCTTTCCCGCTATTTTCATGAGGAAAACATACCAGATGACGGTGTTAAATCTCTTGTATCAGCATGGGGTTTTCAAAAGACCTTTCCATTTTTTGATCGTTATGCCCAGATGAATAAAGAGCCATCAGCGGGGGGGACTTTTGTCAGGAAAGAGGGGAATTACTCTTCGCAAAATCTCAACAAGATTTTTAGCAATCCCGAATTTATCCAAAAGCTGGATAATCAAGATCCTAAAGCCCTAGGTACAATTAAACGATGGGCTTTAGAACAGGCGATATCAGAACAATAACTTAACTCTGTAATAAAGGATATTAATATGGCAACCAAACAACAATTAGCAACAGCTAATATATTAGAATTTAAAAAGCATGTTGAGCTTGGTCTTCAGCAGAAGAAATCGAAACTGCGTACGTGTGTAGTAGAAAAAACATGTGAAGGGGAATCATCAGCTCTTGTTGAAGTGTTCAAGCCATCAGAAGCTTATGAGATTCTATCTGATCATGATATGCCAAAGACGATTTACAGTGATACAGGTCAAGATAGACGCTGGATTAGCTTTAATCAGTATGGTTGGGCGGAACGAATTGATCCTTTTGCTACTCTTGATTCTGGGCTAAACCCCCTTCTTTCTTATGCTCAATTGGCGACAATGGCGATGCATCGTAAGCAAGATGAAGCGATTTTGAAAGGCATGTTAGGGGTTAACAAAAAAGGGAAGAATGCAGGGGATGAGGAGACGTTTCCTGAAGAGAATATCATTAAAAGCACAGGGGCAGGTGATAGTTTCTTCAATACTTTTATTGGGCAATTGATCAAAGCGAAAGCGATTTTCAAGAAGCGTCATATCGACGTTGACGCCGAGCAATTATATGTTGGTGTTCCATCCGATGTTTGGGCAGCTTTAGACAAAGCAATAAACAAGGATTATGTTAATACTGCGTCTCTTCAGACGGGTAAAATTGAAGCTTTTGCTGGATTTTACTTTGTTGATATCGAAAAAGTTCCAGGCGATGATTCTTTCCCGACAGGTACGAAATTCCCGCATCTAACCGATCCTGAATATACGGTAGAATATAACGCTATGGATGTAAGGACACAAAAGCTTAAAAGATCTGCTAAATTACAAGATGGTATTAAATATGTTCTGCCATGTTGGTGTAAATCGGCGGTAGCCTTTTCCCAAAGAAAGAATCTCACTACTGAATATTCTAAAGATCCTAGCAGATGGCATGCTCCGAAATTGACCCTAACGGCATTTTTTCAGGCTCAACCCTCGTTGAGCCTGAAAAAATCTTAGGTATTGAAATCGCAGAAGCTTCTTTATCGGGTATTCCTTCTAAGGCAGAATTAAAACCTGCCAAGAAATAGGATAAAAAAAAAAGGCTGCGTAATGGAAGATCTTGAGATATGCAATTGGGCGTTGTTGAAGCTAGGACAACGCCCATGCCCATTAGAAAGTTTAGAGGGAGATTCTATTACAGCGAAGTGTTGTCGTTTACTTTACCCTTTCTGCCATAGAAGTTTAATGATGTCTTTTACATGGAGTTTTGTAACGGAATCGGGCGATTCTCCCGAGATATCGAAGTGTACTTCCTTATACCAAGAAGCGTTAGCTTTTAAGTTGGCGGGAGAATTATGCCTGACAATTACCGCTGATATGCAACTGGCAATGAGGCTCAAGGCTGAATTTGAAGAAGCAAAGAAAACGGCAATTGATAGAGACGGGCTAGAAATGAGTGATCCTAGGGAATATTAAAAGCAAACCATGGCTCGGACAACTTGGAAAAACGATCTTTTGCGGCGGGGGAATTATCCCCCCAAATATGCCAATCTCGGACCGATTTACCTCTTTACACCCAGGGTTTCTCTGAATGTTTTAATCTCATTCCGCTTAGAACAGGTTCCGTTATTCATAGACCGAACACCGTTTCTTTTCCCGATTTGGATTTGCCTTGTGATGCGAAGCGTTTAATCCCTTTCTATTTAAAGGACGATATTCATGTTTTGCTTGTTTTTGGATCGGAATCGCTTGCCTTTGTACAGGTAAAAGGGGATCGGTCTCCCGAGGTAATACAGAAGGAAACAACTGTGTATTCTAGGGAGGAAGCAGAGCAGCTAGATTATGCAATTTCTGGTAATTTAATGGTTCTCGTTCATCCCAATCATCCACCGTACAAAATAGAAATAAGCGAGAGAGGAGCTTTTGTTTTTTCCAAAATGAAATTCTCACCTCCTCCTTGGCTGTCGAAAAGAATAGTACAGGGGTCTTTATCGGAGGCGAAGCTAACTGTTATAAAGTCTGTGGAGGACGATGAGGATACTTATACAATTGAAGCGAATACTCGTATTTTTAAAGAAGAAAACCAGGGGAAATATCTTAGATTAGGTTTTCTTCCTCAGTCATGGAGTGCCAAAACTAAGTATGCGGAGAATTCTTTTATTATTATGGGCGGAAAGGTGTATCAAAGTACGACAGAGGGCGTATCGGGGTCTGAATGGGTGGATAACAAACAGGATTGTTTTATTAAAGACGGGGGCATTATATGGAAAGCCGTATATGCTCCTAACAGTCTACCTTCTGGCTCTACTAAAAAAGATGATAAACCTTTTTCATCGGGGATTGCTCCCCCTGGAGGGTTATCCAAAATGTTTACGATGAACAAACCGTTGCGGTTCCATTTTCTGCTCCTTGCACCTTTTCCTAGAATTCTTGCACGGATCAATGGCATTTAAGTGCATGGGGGGAAGAAGAGGGGTATCCTCATCATGTTACTTTTTCTCAAAATAGGTTAGTGTTTTCTGGGGCTGACAACGATGCATCTTCTTTTTATTTGTCAGAATTTCAGAAATTTAATAGCTTTTCTCCAGATGGAGAGTATGGAGATCCTGATTATTTAAAATCTTTATCTTTGGAGGTTACGGATGATGCGGTGAGAGGGATTCGATGGTTTGCCTTGATGAACCGTGGATTGCTTGTAGGATGTGATTCTTCTTTGTGGTGGTTTTGTATTGATATGGAAAGAGGGTTTCATGTCGTACCCTTTCGGATTTCTGGCTCGGGGGTTTACACTTGCCCGCCCATATCTGTTGGGGAATCTATTGTTTTTGCTTGTTCGGCGGGGCGCAAGATTAAAGCTGTTTCGGGGGGTATTGAACAAGGATTTAAGTTTACAGACGTCACTCAATTTGTGGATCATCTTTTTGATGATCGTATCAAACAGATGGTTTACCAAGAAGAGCCTTATTCTTTAGTCTGGGTTATCGATCGATCCATTCCAACTCATAATATATCTCGACATCTTTTTGGGTGTCGTTTTAATCCTGAAGAAGACAATGATTTTGCTTGGCACAACCATCAGCTAGGGGAAAAGACCGCTATTGTGTCATTGGCAACTTTTCCTAGCATAGATAGTGGGCAAACGGACCTGTGGCTTCTCGTTTTGAGGGCGAAAGAAGCGGGTTTACCCGGAAGAGTTAGATTAGAAAAATTAGAACGCTTCCGCGCTCGTCATAATTGCTCTTTAGACGGGAGTGCTGCGTCGGTGGAGGGTTTGTAAATGGCGTTTTGGAACTGGGTTAAAACAGGGTTAACTGCGCTGGCGGCTGCAGTGGGAACGACCGCTGGGATTGCTTTAGCAGCAACGGGCGTTGGAGCTCCATTAGGTGCTGCGATTGGTGCTTTATCTGCGACTCTTTTGTTACCGAGGTATATCGACGGAGAAGCGGAGAGAAAAAAACGAGAAGAAGAGATCCAGCGAGAGAAGGTAGAACTAGAAAAGAAAAATCACGATGATATAGCAAAAACCCTAGAGGGGGTTCACAATAATCTTCTTGAAGCGGAAGGACTTTACGAGCAAGCATCAAAAAACAAAATACCAGAGGAAAAACAAGAAGAAGCGTTCAAACGGGTTCAAGACGTCATAGCCGAAACTAGGAAAACTTTACAGGCTTGGGAAGGGGCAGATATTTCTGATAAAGAAGCGTACGAGTCATCCATTAGCAACTTCTTTAGGCGTCTTGAGTCTCTTAGTGATAGGTTTTCGGGTTTGGTAGAACCCGAAATAAAAAAGCTCTTAAAGGACGCTTTTGATGAGGAGGAAAAAGTTAGCCAAGAGCTTATCTCAGAAGCGAGTGGGTTAAAGTAATCTCTTGGTTTAGAAAAATAATGTCAATTAACAAAACCGATAAGGGAAATTAGGTATGTTTAACAGCCTTTCTAATATCGAGCTTGAGGAGATACTGGAGAACCTAAAGAAGAATACTCCAGCACCTCCTCCTCCACCTCCAGAGCCGAGTTGGCATAGTGGGTTGTTTACAGAAGCTGTTAAAGGCACAGCTCAGGGTATAGTTGATATTGCCTCGCATCTTACCCTTTATGAGTATACTCCTGATCCTTTGAAGAAAAACAAACTTGCTTTAAACCCTGAAAAGACGGGATGGGCGGGGACGATAACCCACTCTTTAGGACATGGCATATCATCTTTTGCTGTAGGGTATAGAGCAATGAGATATGCTACGATAGCTTTGAGATTAGGAAGTTTTGTGCCGGTTATTGGAACTCCACTAGCTTTAGTAGGAGGAGCGATCGGGGTAGCTTTAGCGTTAGGCAGACGAGGATACGAAGACAAGAGAGACGAGGGAGTTGACGCAGGAACAGCTACCAAGGCGGGGTCTTTAGCGGGAACGATTGGGGGAGTTGGGGCTTTGATCAACCCGTTTGGGAGCACGGCGGTTAGATCCGCTTTATCAGGTGCGGGAATAAACTTAGGAGCGTCTCTTGTTGATAAAGTAGCAACAAAAAAAACTATTAGAAAAGTAATGACTATAAACACTTATCGGATCAAATGGAAATGTTTGATGTTACCTCACTTGCAGCCGATACTCTTATAGGCGGGGCTTTCGGCTATATGCATTTTAAGCATAAAGGTAAAAACCTTGATATAAACCCGAAACCATCAGAGGTTGATTTGGCTATGGGGGCAAAGATGGATGTTCATGCTATGCATGATCTCAACCCCGGTGTCCAGCTGGATAACGAGTCTTCAATGCTTTATCATAGGAATTTTGAAAAAGCTCAAGAAGCCTTTTTAAAAGAGGAAGATTTTACAATGAATCCTGTTGAGGCAGAAAAGCTCACCCAAGGAACGTTATTTCATTCGTCAGAACCGTTATTTTCTGGTTTTGAAAAGAAATTAGAAACATTTGAACAGAAGATTAAATCTGTAGAAGATTTCGCATCCAATGGGGATTCTACTCATTTGAGAAAAGACTTGCATTTAGTAAAAAACAAGATTTACGAGGTTGCTTTATCTTGTTTCTATGAACACGGAGGAAGAAAATGCACGAGGAATGTATACGCCGTATTAAAGATAAAGAGGCAGCGGGGAAGATCGTATTAACAGATGACGATATAAAGAATATAGAGAACAACGCCTCAATGGCGTTACGTGAACTGTCTAAAGACAAAGGGTTTATACACGCTTTCCCAAATGATAAAGCAAGAATTGCTAGTTCAAGAGCTAAAGAGCAGCATTTAGAGGGGAAACTGGCTTTTGCTGAGACCATGGGAAGTATTGTTAAAACCTCTCCAGATAAAACATTTGAGGTGTTTCTCAATTCTTTAAGAGGGGAGCATAAACATTCGCTAGAGGGGGCGATAGAGGGAACTAAAGGAGAGGTATACAAGCACTTTAACGATTTCCATAATCTAGGTTCGAAATACGCTGGATTTGCTAATGATCATACGGTGATGGAAAAGGTTTCTAAAGCAGTTCGGGGCATGGAAACGGATGATCCTGCTGTCAATGCTTTTGCCCGTACTGTCCAACAAGCGTATGATTCTCTGGTAAAACAAGCTCATAATGTCGGTCTTAGATTTAACGTATTAGAGAATTTTTTTCCTCAACCTCATGACCGAGTGAAAATAGGACGTTTATCAGCTGATGATTTAGCCCAGATAACGAAAAATAGACTTGATCTTCAACACTATGAACAACAAGGTTTATCAGGAAAAGATTTAGACAACTTCTTGAAAGAAGTTTATTTTACTCTATCAAGTGGTGGTGGAAATAAAGTCATTGAGAGCCAAGGGAAAGCAAAAGCAAGTAGTCCTTGCATCGGTGGTTCACGGCAAAAACCCCCGTCAGCTCCACTTTACCCCAGAGGGATATAGTGAGCATATGCAACAATTCGGGGCAAATGTTACCCCCTCCGAGTTTCTCGAACGTTCGTTTGACTCTCTCATTAGAGATATCGAAGTGGCTAGACGTTATGGAACAAACGCCCATGAAAATTTTAACTGGATGCTTGAGACAGTTAAAGAAAATAGTAGAAATCATATCAGAGAGAAGTTAAGAGGGGCGAGTGATACGAGATGGCAGTTTGCCCATGACTCCCTCGAAAGAAAGGCGACAGAAGTAAAAACCTACTGGGATAGGTTAACTGTTTCACGAGAAATCCCCATCGAGGAGCTTTCTTCATTGAATAAAGGAATAAGGACATTTCAAAGTAATATGCTCGCCTTTGACGTCGCCAGAGTTTTTGGAAAACAGGTTTTTGTTACTATTCCCGAAATGATCAAAACAGTTGCTCTTGGGTCTCATCGAATAGGAATGGATATGAGTAAGATGATGGGGGAAGCCTTAAAAGGTGCAACAGACGCTCAGCATAGATCGTTCGTTAAATCTATAGTTCCCTCATTTGAGCATGCGATAAGTGGGATGATGGATGAAGCCAAGGGGTGGATGATTCCAGGTGTGAGGACTTTGGCGGATAAGGCGAAAAAATGGCAAGGGCTTAAAACTCTTGATGATTTTCATACTCGTTTTATCTCGGCTTCATTGATGAGTCATATGGGGGATGTTACACGAGATTTTAAAAACTTAAAAGTGTTAAAGAAAAAGTTTGGGAATGAAACGTTTAACTCTTTAGTGCGGGATTTCGGGTTTACTGAAACCGATTTTAAAATACTATCACAGGTAGAGCGTAAAGGGGGATCTTATATCACAGTAGATGGGATTAGAAATCTTGAACATCCTATTCTTGAAAAGTTTGCAAAAGCCGAAAGCAAGAGGTTGGTCTGTTAAAAGACACCTTAGCAAGTAAATATAACACTATGATTTGGGGATTGACCCAAGAGCAAGTCAGAGGGTCAATGCATTCATCGTTACGAGACACAAAATACCTTTCAAGCCGAGGGGGTTTGCCCTTGTTGCGTTTTACAACCCAATTTCTGATTACACCAATTTCCATTTTAAGACAACATTTATTTACTGTTCCAGGTCAATTAGAGGGAGGGCATTTCGGGGTTTCTGCTATGTGGTATAGGACGAAGTTTATAGCCCTTGGTATTGTTCTAGAAAATGTTGTTAAGGACGCGTTTCGAAGCCTTACCAATGGGACAGAAATGCCCGATTATACCGATCCTGAATACTACCGAGATTTGACGCTTAGTGCGATACCGTTTTACGACCGTTTTTTCCCTAAGTTCGGTGGTTCTGTTATAGAGAAGCCAGAGAATATATTAAAAGCGATAGCTGGCCCCGGAGTAAATAATCTATCCGAATTAGTGGTTAAGAGTGCTAAGCGGGTATCATCCGATGGGAAAAACCCCAGATAAAGTTGAAAAAAGCAAGAGATAATTTTGAAAAGCATTTGTCTAAGCAGATTCCTCTTCAGCATTTATGGCAGGTACAATTATCCCAAAATGCATTCCAATATAACGTTATGGAGAATATATTAAATATATTCAACCCGGGGTACAAGGAGCGTCTAGAAATCAAAAAAGAACAAAATAAACTTAGATATGGTAAGTAAAGTAGTAAAGGCCAATAAACAAGACCAAACTGTAACGAGGCAAGAGTTCAATAATCTCAATTCTAAAGTTGATTGTCTTATTACTCATTGCAAGGTTTTTGAGAAGCACTACCACAGGCAACAAAAAGGAATAGAAGAGATTTTAAAACTCTTACACACGACGAAAGGTCTAGGCTCATTAGTTAAAGCAGGTGGTATACTCGCGACTTCTATAACAGCCATAATAGACTTTTTCCAAAACCTCAAAGGATGGCTTACTAAATGATCCAATCGTTTTTAGCAGGTGGAATATTTAGATTATCTCTTCGGTTTATACCCTCTGTATTCGAGAAGATAGCTGATGGTATATTAGAATATCTGATGCAGAAGCAATCGATAGAATACGATAAGATGAAGCTTGAATTAGCCAAAATGAACTCCGCTCAGACAGTCAACCTTGAAGAGATCAAATACGGGATCGAAGAACTTAAGGCAGATACTCCGATAAAAATAGCAAGGATACGCTCCCAAAAGATTAAAAGTGGTGTCAAGTGGATCGATGGCTTTAACTCTTTGGTTCGTCCCCTAACGACTCTTTTTTGGATTATCGTTTATCCTTTATTAGTCTGGTGGAGTGTCAAAGAGGGTATATTTGATAAAAGCCCTCTATCAGTCTTAACCTCTTTTGAACAAGAAATCATCGCTTGCATACTAGGATTCTGGTACACAGATAAAATAGTGCAGAAGAAGAGGAATATTTAAGTAGTAGTGTTGCCACCAGAACTAGTTACTTGTCCATTTACTTGTCCACCAGAACGATTCTTTTTATCTGCATTTTTGTTCCTTTTATCTGCATTTCTTTGTTCCTCAGCCGCATTTTTGTGTGCTTTTGACCCAGATAAATCACAACCGCCCAATAAAACGACAGGCAATAGTAAAGATGCTAGCGCAACTTTTTTGATATCCATAAAATACACTCCATTTTTTTGTAAGTTACTTTTTATTCTACTTCCAATACAATAAAATCAATAATAAGTTGTATATTACAACACGATTAAATTGTTGACTCAAATAATGAAAATTTTAATTAGTTAAAAAGGGGGTAGATTGTGATCATAATTCCGTCACCATTAACTGATTTAATTAAAAGATTTGAAGGATTAAAGTTAAAAGCTTACCGATGCCCCTCTGGCGTGTGGACTATTAGTTATGGGCATGCAGGTTTAGATGTTTATGAAGGGATGTCTATATCAGAGAAACATGATCTTTTGCTTCAAGATGCTTCGAAGTGTTTAAGCCAAGTTTTTAAAGTTTCTCCTACCCTTACATCAGCCGGTGAAAACCGAATATCAGCGATTGGAGATTTCGTTTTTAACCTTGCTTACTGGATACTTGCTGATGTTGCTTGTCAGTAGCATCTAATTTTTTCTTTTGATCTTTCCATCTTTCTAATTCTTTTTGACTCATCTCCCACAAAGGATTTGCTAATTCAATTATTTTTTTATGTTCTTCTAAGTCTTTGCTAGCTTTTTCTTTTTCGTGTGTTTCTTTTGATGGGTCTTTTATTATTTTTTCCATAGACTCAATAATCGTCTCTGATCTTGCTATTTTTCTGACTTGCTCGTTACTTTGTCGTTGTATGTCGTCTATTCGTTGATCAACGTCGTTGCTTTGCTGGTAGAGACTCTGTTCAAGTACATTATTTGCTTTTTGCAATCTTTCTCGGTCTTGTTTTAAAGAATTTATCTGACTTTTATCGCCGAATAAATCACAACCACTTAACACAGCTGATGATATTAAAGAAGCTAACACAACTTTTTTGATACGCATAATCATCTTATTCATATGATGCAATGACCGTATTCTATTTGCAATATCCAACATCTTTCTATAACTTATATTTAATATAATGGTTAAATCCAATGGAAACCTTTAGCCATAAGAGCAGTCAACCCGATTGCCAAGGTGATTAAAGCACCAAATATAAGTCTAAAATCTCGCTCCATGCGAGCATCTACTTTTTCAAAGCGAGCCTCCATCTTCTCAGAGAGTTTATCAACTTTTTTAGATTCCTTTTCTATTTTATCGGATAAGATATCTACTTTAATTGGAGATATGATCTACTCTATTAGAGACACTATCGAGTTTACCAGATACACTATCAACCTTCTTTTCTATCCGTTCATAATCACGCTCAAGTAGAATAACTCGACACTCTAGAGGTGAATTGGAAATATTATCCTTTTCAACAACGTTTGTCATATTTATTCTCCCCCCTTTTGTTTTTCTTTAATAATACCTTTAAAAAGGTTTAAAAGCAATTGACTTCTTTTCTCACTCTCAGTCATGATTTTCCCCTTTTAACGATTTTTCTAACGAGCTGGATACGCTGGATGGTAATGCCAAGGTTGTCATTGATTATTTTGAAGTTATAGGATCTGTTTTTTCCGAAGATGTCATCTTCTTGGGTTAGTGTTTTCCAATTGTCTTGTTTGTGTCTTCTTAGTTTTAACTCTGCTATTGATGGAGGAGATATAAAGATTGAGACGACTGTTTGAGGGAATAGTTTTTCAAAAGCGTTTAGTCCTTGGGCAGTGAGGATAAGGAGAAGATCATATTCCTTAGACAAAGGGGTATTGATGTTTTCTTTTAACAAACCGTAAGAATGATCATTGTGGTATACAGTCTCAATAAACGCTCCTTCTTGTTCCCATTGCTGGAAGGTTTTAGGGGATATAAAGCGATAATCGACGCCTTGGTTTTCTCCTGTTCTCGGTTTGCGTGTTGTGACGCCAACAGGCATGATGAGGTTTTCAGATTGTTTGACGACTTTTCTTGCTCTTGCCACTGTGGTTTTGCCAACGCCAGAAGCTCCAATGAGAACAAAGATATGAGGCATATTAATATCCTACTTGTCTTATGGGATTATTTGATGCGATGAGATAAGGGAACTTTTTTTCCAAATCCCATATTCTTTTTTCTAGTCGGTCGTAGAGCCAATCTTCAATTTGGGGATTGGACAAGCGGTAATACCATTTTTGATGATGGAGACATATTTTGATCAGATATTCGCATTCAACGAGTGCTTCTAATTCTGAGACTTTTGCAAAAGGTTTTGCCTTTTTTAAAAAAGATGCATAAGTTTGTGTTGAAGGAAGAAACCGAGCTTCACACTTCAAAATTTCTTCCAACTCTTTGTCTGTAAGATCGAGGTTTCTCATGGTATTATTGTAGTCAGACATGTCCGTTCTCCTGTTTCAAAGCGGTTAATAATAGATCTTGGGCACTGGCTTTGGTTTGCAGTCTTTTTAAAACCAACTCGTCGATGGTGTTTTGAGCAACCAGATAGTGAATAAAAACAGCTCTGTTAAATCCTGCTTGTTTTTGTCTTGTCGGTCCTATCCGCTCAATGATTTGTTGATGCTGTTCTAAATCCCACCAAAGGGAAAAGAAAACGATAATGTTGCCGCCAAACTGCAAGTTCAATCCATGCCCACATGATGCAGGATGGGCAAAAAGAAGAGGGATTTTGCCTTTGTTCCAGTCAGATATGGTTTGAGGGTTTTTGTCTAACTTCCTCCCTTCAGGGAAGGCTTTGAGGAGGCGTTCAAGATCACTATTAAAGTGATAGGCAACCAAAAGAGGACACCCGTTTGCTTCCTCTTTGATAGATTCTAACATCTTTATTTTGACATTATGCACTTCTTTCCAATTCTTCTGCTCATCAACATAGATAGCACCACCCGCTATCTGCAGACATTTTACTTTTTTTGATGCAGAATTAAACGCCTCAATAGTTTCCCCTTGAAGCTCACAAAATAGTTCTTTTTGAAACTTTCGATACAGTTTTCCCGCGGGCGTCGATAATTCTATTTTGTGGACAAATTGAATAGGCTTATCGATATCTCGATAATCTGCGATGTTCAAAGACAAACAACAATCTGATAGTTTCTCTTCTATCTCTTTTTGAGCATTATCCTTAGGTGTATGTTTAACGGCTCCTATATGAGAGCCTACTTGCAAAGTATGAAACCACTGCGAGACAAAACTCTTAAACACTCTTCCCAAACGCTGTCCTTTGTCGAGAAACCAGATCTGCCCCCATAAATCAATTAATCCATTAGGGCTTGGTGTTCCCGTCAACTCAATGAAGCGTTCAACTTTTGCAAAAGCCACTTTTCCTAATGCTCTTGTTTGCTTTCCTCCTTGATGCGTTCTAAAAGATTTAAGCCTCGTGCTTTCATCAACTACGACAGTTGCAAACTTCCAGGTGAAGAAACAGTGTTTGACTAACCAAGGGATATTCTCAAAATTAATCGTATAGAGTTCAGCAGTATTGCTGAGAGCCTTAAATCGTTGGCTTGAAGTTCCAACAATGCTTGAAACCCTCATATCAGAAAAGGCAGACCAGCGTTTAACTTCTTCTTGCCAAACAGATGTAGCAACCCGTAGAGGGGCAACAATGAGAATAGGGCGTGTATCCGTGAGCCGAATGATAGATAAGGCAAACAAAACACTGCTGGTTTTGCCTGAACCCATGGAAGCCCAGATCGCACATCGTTCATGGCTCAAAATCCAATCAACCATTCTCTTTTGATGTTCAGCTAGTTTAAGTAACATTTAAACATTTCCAAAAAACTCTCTATCTGTTCAGCGGAAAAAAGAACGTAAACTCTTTGTTTGTAGAGTTTAAGATTGGTTAATTCTCGCTTTTGCACTGCTGATAATCTGCCTCTATCCGTTTTCATCTCCACCCAAAAAACCGCACCCTTTGGAGTAATCACAAGACGATCAGGCGCACCACGGCGCCCAATGAAAGAGAGTTTGCGAACTAAACAATCGAGGCTTTTAGCCCCTTGAACAAGCCGATTTTCTAAAACGGATTCCTTGGTCATTTCCTATACCTCTGCGTTTCATAGCCTTCGGCTTTCAAAGGCAAACCTTGGGCCCAAATAGGAGTTTCAGACATCAAAGAACACAAATCATCCGCACTGTATTTCGAAGTATTGAGAGTCTCTGCAATCAACTCATCGTGAACACTCAATACAATTTTGTAGCCCTCTAGGTCAGCGTTCCACATGCCGTTTACTAGAATATCTCTACTGATGGCTTGTACGACGTTCTCCGTCAATTTTCCTCCGTAGCTCTTTTCTCTCAATTCTGCTTTAAGCGTGCTTTGGTAACTCAGTTCCCCCTTTGACTCCCGAACATCCACATAGGTTAAATGCCTTGAAGATGGGAGCAGAAGTTGAACGGATCCACCCAGTCTCCTTAACTTCAAAAAAGAATTAATGTTCAAAGGGTGTTTGCGATCAGGATTTAAAATCTCTTTGAATGCTTTTTGTATCAACCCCCAAAGCTTCACTACTTGCGGATGTTTGTTTCTCCAAGCGTTTTTTAAAAGTTCACAAGCTGTTCCAATAGACAAATCATCAATGCTGCCTTCAGGATGGTTTTCTTGCATCCAAAGCGCCATTCCTTCAGCTTTCTGGTAATCATCAACCTCGGCAGTGGATTTGATTTGATTAGCCATCCTCTTTAAATCCAAGCCCACAGTAGATGCCATAGATAGAAAAGCTCTTGCGCCACCTTGATAGCCTAATGCCAGTTCCATCACCTTTCCAATAGATCGTTGTTCTTTACTGACTTCTTGTATTGGAATATTAAAAGCCCTCGCATACGCCAATTTGTAAATGTCGTCACCACGCCTAAAAGCATCCAATTTCCACTTCTCACCCGCAACCCATGCTAAAACACGAGCCTCAATCCCTGAGAAATCCGCAATAATCAGTTTTTTTCCCTGAGGAGCAACAATAGTTGAGCGCACGCAATCACTGGCTAGTCTAATAGGGTCTTGGATGGGAGAAAGGGAATAAAAAGACTTTCTAGCTTGTTCAATTTCTTCATCAGAACTCTGAGGGCGAGGGAGGTTTTGTGGCTGAAACACACGCCCAGCCCAACGACCCGTGCGAGATGCTCCGTAAAATTGCAATGTTCCTCTTAAGCGAGAATCATTTGAGGTGGCTTCAAGAAGTGTTTGAAGTTTGTGTGGAGCAGAACGAGAAGCTTTTAGGCGATTGATTAAAATGTTTTTCGCTCTTATACTCAAATCTTCTCGCTTTAACACTCGCTCAATAGTGTCTTCTTTCAAATCAAACAAGACAATATCTTCATGCACTGATAACCATTCAAGCAAAGAACTCATACACCGGCTTGATGAAACCTTCCCTTGAGTTAATCCCTGCATTTCTTCGTCCAGTTGATCATATGTCTGCCTAACAAGCCTGTCGGCCTTGCTCGTTAGTTCTAAATCAATCTGATAACCTCGATCATTGATCTCTTGGTCTAATACCCACAAGGCTTCCTCGCAGAGGGGAATTTGAGACAAACGTTTAACAATCTCCCGACATGCCTCAACGTCTTTTCGGCAATATTCTTGGAACATTTCCCAATTATTCTCTCTCTTCGGGCTAAATCCTAATTCACCAAAACAATACCTCCGAATAAGCTTCTTTCCCTCAATAGCCATTTTGCTCAGATCATCAGGTAGTTTGAGAGCTTGACATACGGCTTCAAGAGAAGCTGGCAAGCCAGCAATACGAGAGATAACCATCGTGCACCTCCAACGATGAAGTGGAATGGTGATACCCAAACAATGTTGTAGGCAAATACGCTCAAAAGAATTGTTGTGAGCAATACAGTGTACGGCAGGGTCATTAAACGCTTCTCTTAAATCCGCAGGTATGCTCTTACTTTCAGTCAGATCCCAACACTGAACTCCTTGATTATCCAATGCATACGCCAAAAGCAGAAGTTCGGCTTTCTCAGCGTATGCATATGTTCCCACGTTTTGAAGCTTTAAAGGACACCGAGTCTCAATGTCTAAAAACAAAAGTCTTGACATGGGTTTTTACCAAGGTAACCCCTCCAATACAGTTTCTAACTCTTCTACAGGTTGGAATTCATCGACATCCGCTGTCCGTTTTCCTTGCCATGGAGTATCATCCTTGATGAATTGAACCCCTCTCAGCGTACTCGTAAATCCTCGCTTCGTGTTTTCAAAGTTATAACAACCAATGTTGATAAGGGCGATAACATGACATCCAGCATAAAAAAATCCTGTATCCTCCGTTACACGATAAGCGGATTGATCAACTAAAGTAGGCTGTTGCGTGTTGGTCGATGTGATATACCATTGACCTCCATACGCCTCTTTGTATTTATCTGGATCAGTCGAGGCTTCAATCTTCTCATCACCATCCTTAATCAACAATGATTGATTGCGTGTCGCTTCCTTCAACAAAGATTCATAAGAACGATTGGGAAACTTCAATTGTCCCGCTTGGCGTCTCGCTTGATCTATCATCTCGTATTGCTTTTTATCTGTCTTCGGAAACAAGATATCAGCGCTGTAAAAGCTTGATCCTTTTCTAAAAGAAGATTCCTTAGGGGTGAACAAAACAGGGGATGAGAATCTCCCTTTGAATGCTATTTTAACTACTGACATTACATATACTCCTTTGCTGGTTAAGCTGGTTAATTATGCTACGGCTTTAAACTCGTTAATGCTTGCTTGTTGCGAAATATTTTCGTGATTGCGTGTAATCTGCGGTTTGCCGTTTGGACGGATAATCAGCCCTTGAAGCTCTTGTCTCTCTTCCTCGCTGAGACTGCTTGCTTTGGCTAGCTTATCTACTTCAGCAGGAGAGATAAGAACGCTTCTCAACGCTTGAGCCCCAAACAATTTTCTCAATACTTGTTCTGCTTGCTGTTCATCCTTGTATGTACGGTTTCCTTTTCTCCCTTCTTTCAAAGTGTAATTAGGCAACTCTTCCCCATCGTTCAACGCTCTAAAAGCCTCATCCTTAACAGCCTTAACATAAGCCTCTATTAGAGGCAGTGCGTCTAACACCTTGGATAACTCTGAATTGCTAAGCGGTTGAGAAAATTGACTTGTCGCACTCATCACTTCTCGTGCAAGAGCAGGACACCGAGCCTTTGCCCGACAAAAACGGCATACTGCCTCACGAGGCTGATAGGCGGATAAAGGAATCATTCTTGCCTTCTTCACCGTGAGTGCTTCTTGCCCTGATTTAAAGAATAACGTTTCCCATTCTCGCAACACATCAGGTGTTATTTCCCATGTCTTGATAGGTTCTTGATTGCGAACCCGTGGTTGAATGATGGTTAAAATTAGCTTTTGCGGTTCTTCTAAAAAAGAACTCCATGCATTTAAAACTCCAAGACCGTAAAGAATAAGCTGATGATTGTTAACTACGTCTACATTGACACCAGCCCCATATTTGAAGTCGACAATGTGCCAGATATCCCCACAATCAATAACAATATCAACCGTTCCCTGTCCGTCTTTTTCCCCCGTAACATCGTTAAGCGAAAAAGTTGTCTCCGTCGTAATCATCCCATCAAAGGAACGCACATAATCAAGACACATCTGAACAGATCGCACCATCTCGTCATTGACTCTAAAACTATTTCCCTCAATGGTTCTTATTTGCCCGGTGAAAGCCTCCGCATCACAGTTTCGCTTCAAACATTCCTCCATAATTCCATGGGCAACAGTTCCTTCTTGGGCAAAAGAACTAGTAGTTTCAGGATATTGTGCTTCCATCGCAATTGATGCAGAACACCGAGACCAACGATGAGCAGAAGAGGGAGACAAAACAGAATGATTAACCATCATCTTGCTCCTGTAGTTTGTCTACAATTCGCTGAAGATCTTGCTCACTACAATCTTTAATGGTCTTATACTCGCCACAGACAGGTTCAAGAATATTCTTCGCAAACAATACCTTCCCTTGCGCACCACGAGATGTAATGTAAACTTTGGCTTTTTCTCTGACGCTTCTTTCTAAAACAGGGCGTAAACAAGATGGTTGGTATTGCTCTTCTTGATGAGCAGTTTGAGGCTCAATCTTCTTTAACCCGTCCGTAACTGCTTGCAAAAACTCAAGAAGCAAACAGCGGTTCTGTTCTTTAATAGCTTGGTCAATAAAACTTTGTACTGCTGATGACATCATTTATTCTCCTTTTTCGTTTTTAATGGGGGCGAGAAAACAATGAAGGAGCATCAAAACCCACCCCCAACCCCTTGCGGGGATTCTTGAAACTCTTATTTAGATTTAGATAAAAGACGCACGTACCTCGGCATAAACCTCTTCCATCGCCTCATAATCTCGTCTCGCTTCTTCCTCCGCTTCTCGTTCCCGCTCTTCTTGTATTTCCCATTGTTCTTTAAGCGCAATCGAAAGACTCTTCTGGAGAGTGTCACTGCAATGTTTTGCATATTCCAATAGATCAATTCGTTCTAAAATACAGGTGTCAGGCTCACGGATTGTTCGCAGATAGTCTATGATATCTTCAGCCCTCAACCGTGCACCTTTCAATTCTGAATCAATCAGAGGTTCAGGCTCTAAGTTCATCCGCGGATTAACTAAACTCCGATACTCAAAATCCTTCTCAATCTCTTCCATAAATGCGTTCTTAACCGCTCCCATTGTTCGCCTCCTTTTTAGTTTACCACTTAACCTTAATTAGCTTTGAACTTTTGAGGGTATTCTTATTCAATTGATTTTTAACTGTCAATCACAAAATTAAAAAATCTTGTAAATGAAACTCTCAATCTTTAGGTTTTGTGATGGATTCGATTCTACAGCATTTGGAATCTTAAAAGGCTTCTCTGTTGGTTGTGTACTGCCATGGTCTTCATAGCTCTGCAGGCACTCAAAAACTCCTTGAGTTTTTCTTTGGTGAAGACTTTAAGGCGACCTTAAGGATTGTAAACTTAGCATTTTCAAACTCACTCTCGCTTTTTCGCCTTTTAAGGGCTTTTCTATCAATTAAGTACCCTCTATAGATACACGCATCACCTTTTTACCCTTCATGACCATTGGAGCTTCCCCTCTGTTTTGCGAAGCTAGAGAATTATTATATAGCTCACAGAGCTCTTTAACCTTGTCAATATCGCCTTGACAAAATAAATCACTCAATACACCCATATGATTCAGAAAATGAATTTGTTCGTCCTCATCCATAGGGCTTTTGGGCGATAGCTCTATCCCATATTTACTTAAAATACCCTCAATTCCTTCCATATATCTAATAATCTTGCCAGAAGCAATCTTTATAACCTTATTGGTATCCTTGGTTTTCTTAGAACCCTCGTCCGTTGTATATTTTTCAACTCTTCATACTTAGATGTAGATATGGTTTGTTGATACATAGTTTGATAACCCAGAACTTCTTCTCTAAGATCTTTTAACGCTTTTGCATTATTTTCACTATTTTCAGATCTTTTATTCAATATAAATTTGAAAATATTTTCGATCTCTTCAACAAAATCTCGAATGCGTGATGCATCTTCCTGCATTTTTATTTTATCATTACCGTTGAGCGCCAAAACAAAAGACGTAAGTATCAGCAACACAAATGGATTAGGAGATATTTCGTATAAAAAATAATGGATTTGAGTAAACCAATAAAAATATCCTCCATGAATACTATTAAAAAATA
Organism: Dalechampia spathulata; assembly: GCA_948192965.1. Taxonomy (NCBI): domain Eukaryota; kingdom Viridiplantae; phylum Streptophyta; class Magnoliopsida; order Malpighiales; family Euphorbiaceae; genus Dalechampia; species Dalechampia spathulata. The sequence continues at coordinate 2,764 of CANYBF010941172.1, read as the reverse complement.
ATGAGAATACATAGCTTACCGCTAAACAGTAAATAAAACATACTCCCACCCTTTTTGACAACCCTCCAACATCAGACCACCAAAAACGAAACCTAGAAAACAAATCACCCACCTCCGCCGGAACAATATGATTTTAAATCCATAATACCCAAGACGAAGAAAGAATTTTCTTGCCGTAAAATTTATTTTTCTTTTTCTAGTTGCATAAAACCCTACACCCCTACTAAACACAACAAAAAGTTGTAAATAGCAGTGTATAACACTCAACCACTCCTTGACTTTTTCTTTGAGACAAGTGACGGTTGATTTGATTTGCTCTTCTTCTGCTTTTCGGTATGATCACCTCATCACCAAAATAGATCCAATCTAATGGCTTGCCTAATGCACGCTTGATCTTTAACGCGGTTTTGATCTCGGGTGCTGATATACCTCTTTCGTAATCGCTTATAGAGGCGAAAGATACCCCCATCAATCTACCAAATTCTGTTTGAGTCATACCCTTCTCATTCCGAATGGCTTTAAGCCTCGCTCCGATAGCATGAGGGTTTATAATTCTCTTCTTTCGGGTGTCCTCATATGCTCTATCGACATGTACCCCATCATATAACCAATCGAAAGACGCACCGAATTCATTACGTAAAAACAAAGCGTAGTTCGTACTGGCTGGTTGTACGCCTCTTTCAAATGCAGATATTAACCCATTAGCATAATTTGTTATTTGATTAATTTTAATTTGATCGTAGCCTCTCAATAAACGCAATTCCCTAAAGCGTTGCCCTATTTCCTTCCAATTAAGGCTGTTTTTATCTTCCTTCTTCATACCCCTTTTATACCTTAAATCAGATATTTAGTAAAGGATAATTGGCTTTTTGTGTAAAATAATTAAAGAATATATCTAAAAAATGCATTGACTTTATTAGATTTATTCCTTAATAATACTCCTAACCAATTACGCAAGCATCGGCGATTGAAAGAGAGTAGGAGCCCATTCTATTCTATCTATCTCAGAAAGAAAGTCTCAACCCTTTGGTACGAAAGTAGGCCCTAGCTTCTCAAGAAGTCATTCAATGAACTAACTATACTTAAGATGTGAGCTATACCTATTCCTTCTTTTATTATCTCTTCCCTTTCGGGAAGGATCGGATAAAGAAAGGAGCTAAAGAATGAAATATTCATAAAAGTAGTCCTTACATCCCTCCGCAAGCATAAGTAGAGTCTTTGTCTTCAATAGCCAGTCTTGTACTAATAGATTGCACAGTGCCCAGTTCTCTAAGATCTATTGACTGAGTAGTCTCCAACTTCCGTATTCTCCTTCCTGGACTTCCCTTCCATTCAGCTCTCTAACTAAAGGAATGAATCTCCTTCTAGTCCTTAAGCAGAGGAAAAAGGCATAGCTTCATTGAATCCTGTGGGAATACGATTTCCACCCTCACTAGTATAGTACAGGTACTATATTTAAATTATTTTAATAGGCCCTATCCCTAGTTCAAGGACTAAGTGATTTACATATCTACCTTTCTACCTTTAGCACCTAAGCGAGTGCTAATGCTAATACCAACCTTTTTGAAAGGGAAGTGTAGGCGTGTAGGCTCTCCAACCTTTAAGAACGTCGTGATTAAGATAGCTGCCTTTTGAAAGTCAGTCTTTGGGTACTACCTGCCTTTTTCAACTAAGTTGATATAGGACCGCCCTTTCTAAGCCCGTTTCTGCAGAACTCTTGGGACTAAGATTCCGTACCTAGTACAGTCAATCAGAGGCTACTACTATGTATGGATGTAGCTTACCCGAGATAGGTAGAGGAAGAGGAGGCAAGAACTTGCTTGGCATGAGACTTCTACGGCAATCCCATGTCTTCAGGCAAGGTAGCGTTAGCTATCCTAGGTTGTGAACTGGGTCCGATCAGTCCTATTCTCCGATCATAGTTCTATTCAATGGCTGATTTATTACTTCGTAACCTGAGTTTGTTCTCTTTTTTTTTTCTAATTGTCGATCACCAGACCGAGGATTTTTAGGGGAGATGGAAAGATAGGGGAAATAGGAAAGCGAGAACTCCTTTAATCTGGACAAGAGGTGTCAAACTGCTTGTTAACGGAGCCAGGATACTTCATTTTTTTGGATATAGCATGGCCTGAGCACGGCTGGAAAATATCCCGGTCTCTCAGTGTTCTCTTCGATATCTTCGGGTGAGTCCCCACTGAGTTAGCAGCCAATTAGATTAGGAACCATCACTGTCAAATTTCATTGCCCCTTTGCCTGGTCTTATATACTTAGTTGTAGGCATTGCCTTATTAAATCTAACTTTGTCGGGTAAGATACCCTAGCTTGTACTATGGGGCTGGCGGAACCCTCTTTTAGATATGTGCCTCAGGAACAAAGTCAGCCTATCTTCCATATACAAGTCAAATTCTGTAATGGATTTCTCCGCTGACCTAGCCCAGTAATATATATCGAATCGATACAAACACCATTCTAGGACGAAGTAACTAAGAGCTTCCTACTCTTTTTTTTCCACCTCTAAATGCTTATATTTATTTATTGCGAAAGCTGATATACGACATTACAACTACAGTAATGTTTAAAACTTCCTTGCCCAGCTCTATGCTTCGCCTACCTCGTAAGAAGCTATCCAGACTCTCTCTCATCAGTTTGAGATTCCAAGGCCAAGCGCTAGCGCCCAGGCTTACGAGCAAGGTCTTTTAAGAATTGGTGGGCTCTTATTTGCCAGATAAGAAGATCTTTTGCCAATTCTAACAATCTCACTCAC